>CAJNOL010004160.1:0-17169 GCA_905250125.1 Rotaria sordida | reverse complement strand
TTAAAAAACTGTTCTCTTCATTCAGATACCTTAATTCATAATGAACAGAGAGCTATTACAGAGTTTAATATCATATCTCGAATTGATTTAGTACATTTGTATTTGTTCAGGCTAAAATTAACTATGCATACTAATTGTACTAGGATTTTGTTAAATACTTCATTTAACATATGACTATTAACTTTCATTTCTATCTTTATTCCACATTATCATATTCAATTATTTCTGTATTCTCACTTTTCTAGGTCAAGAAATGTATTTCGCACGAAGTTGTTATCAGATGTAACGGATACAGATAGTACTTCTGCCAACGTCATTGATGCAGGCTGTTGGAAAAAGTAAAGAAAGATGATTTATATATAAGAATATTAATACAACTAACTACTTAGTTTTTGGTATGACTGCTTTTTTTTATTATTTAACACTATTTAATTAATAATTTAATTATTTATATAAAAAAGAAAATAATTCATTTTATTTTATTCTTCTAGGAAAAGACCTGGACTTTATCAATATTTGATTAATATTACTAGATTTATGCATACTCCATATATTAAATATCTTTATAATTTAGTAAGTATTCAATCAAATAAAAATTTTATTTATGTTTTGCTCTTAAATGAAAATTACCTTTTATTTTTTTTACTTCTTACACAAAACAAGAATTATTAACTTTGAAAAAATTAATTTTCGTATAACTTCATTAAATATTCTTATTTCATTTTAGTACTTTCATATGATTTTTCTATTACTTTTCTCCTATCTAATATTATGTGATTTTCTTCCACTCTATGGTTTTCCAATCGATATATGTACATCAGCTAAAGATTCAAAAGATCGTAAAGATAATGTTGCTGACAAGAATGATAATCAACCAAGTATAAATACTTCATTGATTGGGAACAGATATAATGCTAGTACATCAGGTTCATATGAATCGCAACGACGTAAACGACCGTCTGGTATTGAATTCGTACTTGTCATATGGATTTTTACATTAGTTTGCGAAGAAATTCGACAAGTAATTTGTTCGAATATATATATATGAAATCTCTTGTCTTATTATCTTTGTTTATTATCGATATAACAGCTATTTGCAACGGAAGCACAATCAAAACGAAATGCAATTATAGCTTATTTTAAAGTTTTTTGGAATAAATTAGATGTTTTGGCTGTAGTTTTATTTTTCATTGGTTTTACACTTCGATTTATTCCCACAGTGGAATGTTTTTGTGCTGCACGTGTTGTTTTATCAATTGATTTAACTGTTTGGTTTATGCGTACATTAGATCTTTTTGCTGCTGTAAAACGACTTGGACCTAAACTTGTTATGATTGGTGAAATGGTAAATAATCTAGTTGATTATCAACTTCTATTGAATGTTTTATTTATTTGTTTTTTTCAAGGTAAATGATTTGAGATTTTTCATGATTATGTTAATTGTATTTATTTTGGCATTTGGTGTATCATCATATAGTTTAATACATGGTATACAAAAACTTTCTTGGCATTTACTACGTGATATTATAAATCATGCTTATTGGCGAATATTCGGTGATTTAAATACTTTAGAAACTTTTGCAAGTATGAAAATTAATAAGAATTTTTAATTGAGATTACGATGTTTTTTGTTTATTCGTCTTTATTAAGCTAATTATAAAGCAAATGGTTATGCAGCATTTATTTTATTGGTTGGTTATATGGCTGTTGTTAGTATACTCTTAGTCAATCTACTTATTGCTATGTTCAGGTATTTCAAAAAAAATAAAATGAAAAAAATAAAATAGCGAATGTAAAAATTTTAAATAATTCTATGAGAATATTTTTGAAGATTGGATTAAGTCATTATTAGCATATTTCCTGTAATTTAACTTCAACTGATGTATTTAAAATTATGTATTATGTTGAATAGAATTAGAAACATATATTTTTGTATTAGTTCTATGTTATATAAATGAATATCATTGCATGTATGATTGAGATTTATTAGATTTTATTTTTAATATTTAAGATCAAAACAATCGATCCTTTTAGAAAAAAAAAGATATTTTTTGAGATAAACATATAGGCATGAGTCCTAAGGTATCTAGTTTGAAAATTCATAACAATAACGGTTAATACCTTAATTCATAGGAAAACTAGATAGTATTCGAATGAAGCTCAAGCATGAAATGCGGTACACAGTATGAATCGCGTTTTTCCTTCAGATATTTTCGTTTCACTTGAACAAGTCATTTCATTTTCTCTTTGTGAATCAAAAAAGTTACGTTTCTATCAATCAGCTGATGAAAGTCGGAGCCAAACTGAAAAGTAGTCATAGTAAAATTTGGCACTTTGAGAACTCTATGAATGTTTATCGGCATATTTCTCGTTATCTATATCATCGGCTGTACTGACAGCTGTTTCACATTTGAGCAAAGAGAGTGGCACCTATCTTTTGTTGCTTTCTTCATTTTAAGTATCTCAAAAAAATTTGTCTCTTTGGGACGCTATCTGTATGCGAACAGCACTGCAGGAGGAAACTTTAAAAAAAACAGTGCTTTCAGTTCGATCTGAACACTTTCACCTTACGCTTGAACAAATATTTTCTGACTTTTGGTTCCCAAGATCACTGCCGCACAAATTGTTAAATTTATCTGTGTATGTCTAGCTAGAATTAATTAAAGCAAACTTGCGACACAGTTCTCTATACGTACTATGCACTGCATTAATTGTAGGCACGAAAGCAGTTATCGTTCTCTATGGCGGTCCAACGTGAAGCTAGAAGACCTTTTAATAAGACTCTAGATGAACGTTTAATTCAAGGGAGGAAGTGCAGACACCATGCACCAAATTATTCTCAAAGGTGCTAAGCTGTCGCCGAGATGTGGGGAAAAGTGCAGGTTTGGAACTCCCAACATCTCAGCATCTTTTGATACTGAAAGTTAGTAATGGTAGAGGTGGACAGTTCACACTCGAGACAGCTATTTCTCAGCTATCGTAAGGACAAAACATACCGATGTTCGGATCAAATGAAAGAGGATCCTGGATAACTCTAGGACTGACCCGAACAAGCCTATATTTTGCCCTTATTATAGAAGAAAAAATCCTGCTGAAATTTGATTGGTTGATGGCTTTTTCGTTTCCTCTATACTAAGGGCAAAACATGGGCTTGTTCGGACCAGTCCTGAGGTTATCCAGGACCTTCTTTCATTTGACCCGAACATCGATATGTTTTGTCCTTACAATATCTGAGAAACAACTATCTCGCGTGTGAACTGTCTTCCCTTACCATTACTAACTTTAAGTACTAAAAGGTGCTGGAGGTTGCAAACCTGCACTTTACCCCTTAGCTTAATTGATATACGTAATATAATCATGTCAGAAAGTTCTTTATGTAAATATACAAAAAAATGTTTACACATTTTTCTTGACATTGGCTTTTGCATAAATTGTTGAATTCTGATCGGATTTGTTTTTCCGATAATGTTCGCACTAATGAACTGTGGTATTTTTTTTTTATTCGACAGATAAATATATTCTTTTTCTGATGAGGAAATGGATTTTATATTCAATCCTCAATATTAAATCAAACATAAGTTTTCTAGAAAAAGCATTACCATAGATATTTGGAGTTTTAGATTTTTGAAAATCCTAAAAATTAAATAATATTAAAATTTACATGACTTATTTTAATTTAGTAATACATTCACTAATCTTCAAGTTGATACAGATCGTATCTGGAAATTTCAACAGTATACATTAGTATGTGAATATTTATCACGTCCATCATTACCACCACCATTGATTATCTTTTCTCATGTTTGGCGATTAACTTTATGTATAGCAGCAAAATATTTTAAATTAAATTTTTTTCAAGAACAATATAGGCGACATTTGAATCGAACTGATTATAGTAAAAACATAAATGTTTTTCATTTTGAATAAATTATTTTGTTTTTTTTTTAGAAATTTCACTAGATGAAAAAAAATCAATAGCTATTGAATTAGCTGAAGATACATTTGGTGATGACGTTTATTATGATTTTTTAAAAATAGGTAGCAAATCACTTGATGAAACTGAACTCGATGAAGAACGAGCGTAAGTATAAAATGTTTAAAACAAGTATCACTAGTATTATATATAAAGTGGTGGAAAAAGTTTAGAAACAACGATTTTTTTTGATTTTTTTCATAATGTTAAGCACGTAGCTTCAATCCAAATAATGATTTTAATAGCCAATGGAGTCTTCTATCCAATACATTTTATAGCAAGATTTCACAGATGAACAAGCATGGCAAGGCTCCTAAAAAGTCGAACACGGTATTTTTCAGCTTCTAGAAGACTTTGTCAGAGCTATTTTTGAACGATGCCATCTTAAAGAACACAAAATTCTAAGCAAAATGAGGGGTCGTCGAGTTTTCCACGAACTTCTCATAAAAAGTTACAAGCATCACAAAAATCATGAAAAGGTCGTTTTTAGTCGATTTTTAAAAAAAATTCGTTTTTTCATGATGTTTGTTATACTTGTAACTTTTTATGAGAAGTTCGTAGAAAAATCGGCGACCCCTCATTTTGCTCAGAATTTTGTGTTCTTTAAGGTGGCATCGTTCAAAAATAACTCTGACAAAGTCTTCTAGAAGCTGAAAAATACCGTGTTCGATTTTTTTAGGAACCTTGCTATCATTGTTCATCTGTGAAATCTTGCTATAAAGTGTATTGGATAGAAAACTTCATTGGCTATTAAAATCACTATTCGGATTGGAGCTACATGCTTAACATTATGAAAAAAATTTAAAAAAATCGTTGTTTCTAAACTTTTTTCCATCACTTTATACTGTAGTCAATTACCACAAGAGAATATGTTAAATAAAATTCGAACGCTTGAAAATCGTATGCAAATAATAAGTGATCAAGTAATAATATTCTTTTATCTATTTTTTTTCTATATTTATTTAATATTAAAATTTATATTCAGCAAACTCTTATGTTTGAACATATTGAATGTTTAATGGATGGTTTAAAAATTTCACGCAGTGATTCTATTAAAACACGCGAACAACAACATTTTGATCCTGAAGAATCATGTAGGTTCATAGTTTGATTATTATTCTTATTTTTTTTTTATAAAAACAAAAAAGAAATTTTTTTTTTCACATTAGAATAGTTGATGAATCGATCAATAATATTTAACAATCAAAACAAAATAATTATCGATAATAATTACTATGAGAAACGTAACTAAATGCTATCAAAAGTTCTACATATCTCAATCAATGCTTAAAAACTTATTAAATTCAACTTTTAGTCTTATCTTAGAATAATAATTCCTACTTAGTTTAGATTTTTAAATTTTCAAAGAATATAAATAAATTTTTTTTTGTTATTTTTCTTTATTTTAGTGAATAATGTACAGGTAGACGATGAACTAATTTTTTCAAGCATATTATCAGCCTTGCTTTTATTTAATATAACAAAATGCATTTATTACTAACTATTAATTTTTAGTTCTTAACTGATTGATATAATAATACTTTAAATCTTCTATTGATTACTGTATGAATTAGATTTTACAATATAATCTTATGAAAGCAAACATTAATGATTCATTCTTTTTTCTTTTATGCATAGGAATCATCACCAGTGAAAAAAACAATGATAAGCGATGTTTGAATTCGTGTTCTATAGAAATAAATGATTTTTTTTTAAAATAATTATTTAAAAAATGAATTATGTGTATGTGTTTGTTTTGTTTATGAACTACGAAACTGATCATAGTTATTATTCATTGCCTTTTTTTTTGTCAAAATCTAACAAATTTTATGAATGCCGAAATTTTCTGGTTTATTTTTTTTTTTTTGTAGAACGTAAAAGAATCTTCCCATATAGTCATGCATTATTGATTTCTCATTATTTGTCTTTTATTTTAATTCTGAGATGTCAGAGAATAGTCAAGCATCCACACAATCAATAAATACAAACAATAATAATAGCAATTCAATATCAGGTACTGTTTGATCTTCTCTTCACACACCCGCACTTAGACTCTACCCGAAAATTATGTGATCAGTTAAGAAGAAGTAATGAAAATATCATGGAAGATCATCTGCAATGGAAAGTGGGTGAGTCTGACAGATCGTATGATAAACACTACTTAGCAGTCATTTCAAAAAAATTAACTATTCACATAAAAACCCTCTCTTTCAGCCAAAAAGTCTTTAATTTCCGTGTAGAAATCCTTTTGCAATACTGATTTCTATAGAAGATACAAGGAAAAAATAATTTCTTAAAGGGCATTGAAGATGAGATTTATTGAATATCTTTATTTCATAATCTTCACAAAATCTGCTTAGATACAGTGACGCTCAAAATTGTTCGTACACCTGACAAATGATCTTGTTTCTTTAATATCTCAAGATGAGTTCAAGATATAGAGGTACGGTTTTCGTCAAGATGTAGCCCGGTTGTCATAGATTTTTTTGCTGAAAGTTTCAGCTCTCTGAGTCCTAAGTCCTTTGATTTGGCTCAAAATTGTTCGTACATCTAACGAATGGGGTAAAACACATTGACCTCTCAGTATTTTCTCTATAACTCTTTCTCTTCAACGAAAAGAGATAATCGCTTTCATAGAAAGATTCGCCATGAAATTCTCTACAAACTGATCTATTTCACTTTGATTAAATACCTTTCATCATACCTTAAAATGAAATGAATTTGCTAAGAAACGGCAGATGAGAAGGAATTAGAAAAAAGTTATAAATAGTTGTTTTTTGAAAGTAGTGATCATCCTGCCAAGCAAATTCATTTCATTTTAAGGTACGATGAAAGATATTTAATCAAATTGAAATACACCAGTTTGTAGAGAATTTCATGGTGAATATTTCTATTAAAACAATTATATCTTTTCGTTGAAGAGCAAAAAAAGCTACAGAGAAAATACTGAGAGGTCAATGTATTATACCTCATTCGTCAGGTGTACGAACAATTTTGAGCGTCACTGTAGGTACCGTTTTAAGCATCAAATCAAACCCCGTGCAGAACAGAACATGTTTATAATATTTGGTGAGCAAAATAAAAATGAACATATACCAAGGCAACAGACTTCTGAGGTTTGAGTGAGCTCAAACATTTGTTTCTTGTTCCATGAGATTCATAGATTTATTCAGTATATCAATATTCTTGTAAAAATAGTAACATTTTCGTTGTGAAGAAGAATTTGAAGTCGTTCTTGAGAAAACATTGAATTTTGTATGACTAAATGTTGAACACGATATTCTTTTAATAACTTGGCGTTACACTCCTTTGTTACAAATGAAGAAGAATTGCATGAAAAATTCGAATTAGATTAACTACAATACAATTTATCAGTCAGAGATCAGAAGCACTAATTCTGTTTCATTTGAATAGTATCAAATGATTCGCTTCTTCCTTCTCCTGTTCTCACTATTCTTTACTTTTTGCTTGGTTTTTTAAAAAATCCTTGAGTCTATATTACCTTCAAAATATTGCATCACCTATGCATGTATATTATACATTTCGAAGAACGATCAGTGTTCATTTCTATAATCTACATATCAGGGTGATAAAAAGAAATGTCTGTAAAGATAATTCTAAATAGTTCAAGGTTGTTCTCGTAATATTTCGTATCATTAAATTAAAATTTCATATATTAAAAGAACTTTTTTGTTTTCGGAAAATCTTTGCCATATACTATAGAGATGTTTTGTATAATTGTTCATCACAAGTTTATATATCTGGTGGTATCTATTTTCGTTTTTGTTGATGGAGAAACATCAAAATAATTTAATATGATAGGAAACGGTATTAAAAATCCGAGAACACAAAGAAATACATCAACTCTACAAACAGTTAAATCCAATAAAATCCTAATAATTATTTCGTTTATAAGAAACGTCAAACTTTTGTTTTTAAACGAGAGAAGAAGAACAATCATGTCCTGTTTGAACAAAGCCAAAAAAACTGATTTTATGCTTTTCGAACAGTCTCTAACACTTAGTATCGATGTTAAAGTACTCAATGATCAATCAAAATGTTGGGTGTGGATGCAAGCTTTAGAAAAGAAGACATCTACCATCCATACTTCTTCTTACACTTACTGCAGAGCTTAAATTTAGATTAATATCATTTGATAATATTTTAGTGTCTTTGAAAAAAGTTTGGTATTGATTGTTCCATAATTTCAAACGTTGATTATTGCATTTTCATTGTGAAACATTCGAAAGTTGAGTGGGGCAATGATTACAACATTACTTTTTCAATATTTCAGCCAATAAGTATGAAAACATGTGTTTTTTTTCCATTCTATACAATCATTTATGACACATCTATCAGAGTTCCCAGTCGATGTGAGTGTGTAATCATGATGCATAGTTGGAAGAAAAATGTATTTGCATTTGTGCATTCTGCATACTACGAGTCATGTCTACTAGAAAAGAATCTTATTTTTTAACATTACCTATCGAGATTGTTCACCGAATTTTTGATAATCTCAATGCGGAAACAATTGTCCTGTCGGTTCGCTACGTGTCTAAACGATTTTATTCTATTGTTAAAGCTTACAATCGTTATGAATTGGACTTCCGCTTTATGTCAAAATCTGATCTATATCTCATGGCACATATTATTGATCCTAAAAATGTTATTTCACTTACACTTTCGGATGAAAGACAGACACCTGATCAAATTCAATTATTTCTTTCCCATTTTCGTATTGATCAATTTATTCGACTACGTTCATTGACTCTATTTAATATAGAAAATGAAGATTTGAATGAATTTCAAAAACATATCATGCAATATCCTCTCACAACATTCTCAATATCAACTCCTGACTTTTGTGAAGGCAACAGGGGCGCATTATTATCATCTATTATATCGCACAAGAGTTTACGCAAACTCGAATTCAAAGGAGACGGTTGGATTCTCAATGACATACAATGGCCTATTTCATGTAGATTAGAACATGTGATAATTTGTTGTCAGTGCAATTGGAATACAGTTTATTCTATTCTTGGTCACTTACCTCAACTACGAACATTAATTTTGAAAGATGTTTGTGGGAATCGATTCGATGAGACTATTATTATACAGTCTAGTCAATTAACTTCACTATTATTAAACAATAGTTCTGATATAACAATGGACAATATTGAGTCATTGCTTTCATTTTTACCTAAATTAACACATTTTCGACTAATTGGCCAAACATCTATAACTGATCCTTTATTATTTGATGGTTCTCGATGGGAAAATTTTATCGAAATGAAATTACCTCTATTGAACAAATTCGAATTCTGGTTGACTAGTGATGCATTCGATGAGGCAGATCGTACTACTGTAGAATCACTAATTGCACCATTTCGAACATCATTCTGGCTTGATACCAAACATTGGCTTGTTAAATGTGACGGCGAATATAATGAATATAATCGAAGATTTTATCTGTATTCTATACCAATTTTTCAAGATAATTTTCATTATTCTGACCAACGAAGTACAATTGTTGATTTCAAGTTGAATACCGGTGTTAATAATATAACAATCATCCACAATGCACATGAATTATCCTTAGATTTGAGCCATATGATGACTCCGAGTATTGGACATAAGGTAAGCATTACTTTACGTTTTCAAATCGATTATTTCTTCTTGAATAAATAGTTCTTTTCAAAGAAAGTCTACTGATTTTATAAAGTTGTCAAAAAAGCACTTTTCCTCTCTATTGCTGTGATTTCTCAAGAAAATTTTAATAAAATTTATAGACTTATCAAAATAAATAAAAGAATTCGAACAGTAGAATATAAAAATTGTACTAGAACCAATAGTGCTGAAAAAAAAGTGCCTCGTCTTCCCAGGTCGAAGAATCCGACAATAAGATCTTGTGCGATATTGCAATACCTTACAAGATCTTACTGTGAAATCTTATATGATCATATAAGATCGTATGAAAGTCATATAGGATCTTGTATGATTTTTATAAGATAGTCGTAAAGCCTGCACATCTGATCACATCGTACTGTACGATTCTTATATGATCTTATTGTATGATCTCATAAGATCTTGCATTATTCATACATGCTTCTATACAACTATAGGATGCATCGCATGATTGATATTCTTGCACTTTTCATCACCTCTACCTGATTTTTCAACAGGCTGAGTTACCTTCTTCAAATTCTTTGTTTCAAGAGAAAACATTTATCGCTAAATTTTTATCATTTTACTTCGTCTCCGACTAAATTTATTTTTAAATAAAAAAAATATTTATCATTTCTACATGAAAACATGCAATGAGTAATGCGTAATTTTATCAAAAACAGATCACAGTTCGGTTTGATGTTAATTATAAGCTCGTTCTCGAATAATCGACCACTAGTATATAGAGTAGAGTTCGATATTGAAATGGACTTAATTAATTACAAAGTTTTAGTTTGGAAAACGGTTTTAACCAAATTATATTGGATAAGATTTCCTTGATTTTATTTTAATCATAAATGAATAATTTTATTATATTTATTTTGTGTTAGTTGAAATGATCAGATAAAATAATTTAATTTAATTGTAGAAAAAATCTAGTATGTTAATTTTATTTCAATTGAAATAAAATAAAATGATAAAATTAGGTTAATTTAGTTCCATATAATGTAAATTCTAAATAATATTATCAAATTGAATATTAATTTTGTATTAAAAAAAATATAAATGCAATAATTCTATTAGTTTAACTGTATTTCAAGTAAGATAAATCTCTTCACTTTGAATTTAGTTTATTTTCCCAGACTATTAAATAAATAATCTTATGAAAGTAAATCTATTTTTTCGTAAAACAAGTATAGTTGCATTAAATTGCTTTCATTTTATTTTGACTATAAATAGATAATCTTCTTAGATTAATTATAACTTAACTGAAATAAGTTAAGCATATGCATCAAATGAAACTAACTCCTTTCACATTGATTGAAAGTAAAATAAAATAATATTTTTCATCATTAGTTTGAGTCAAAATAAACCCGGAAATATCGAAATTCAGTCGATGAAACCAAAAAGACTAAATAAGATCGATACGAATTTCAAATATCTAAAACAAAACTGGATAATTTTGAAGAATTATAAATTAATATAAAAAGCCTAGTTGTATTTTTGAAAAAATATATGACGTGCAATTTCTTTCACCATACCAGAATATAAGACGAATGTAACGGTTTCTCGCTCATATATATAGTCTATATTAGCCATTGTCAGCTTACGTGTCCTCTACACTAGAGAATTATTATTAATTACAGTTTTACAAACAAATACAAAAATGTTTTTTTTCAATAAGAATAAACGATAAAATGAATTTAACGAGATAAAATTCAAAACAATAATAAACTTAATCAAGTCAAATCAAATTGATTAGTAGTGTGCTTTTTTTATAATAAGCATCGCTGTATACAAAACGTGTATTTGCAATTTAAAAAGAAATTATATTTCTATTAGGAAGCATTCCATCACTTAAACACGTGTAGTAATCTACATCTATAAACCTATCGTTATAAAAACTAGTTTGCATGAGAAATATCTTAAAATTATGGTCTGACAAGATCCTACAATATCTTACAAGACTCCCATACTCAGATCTTGCAAGAATCTTATATCAAGAATCATATAAGATTGACGCCAGCATCTTATAATAAGAATCATATTAAATCTTAGAACAAGAAATTTGCAAGATTTCGTAAGATCATACAATCTGAATCTTACAAAATCTAATTGTCAGTAAGATCGTATAAGATCTTATATGATCCTCGTACGATTTTTGCACCTGGGTTATTGCTTATGTTTCTTCAATATACAATATGTATCATAAAATAACTTGACAATAAAAAATTTGCAATATAATTATTACTCTAATAGTAGAGAATAATTTCAAAATAAAACATTTTCCATGAATAGTTTATCAAATGACTAAATAATTTTAAGTTAATATACCGGCTAGGCGAAAAATAATTGCTTTATCAATATTTTAAATTTTCTTCTCTTCTTTACATGTAATCGTACTCGTTTTATTATGAAAAAATTCTTCATTAAATTCTCTACAAGGATACACTAAAACATGGCCTTTTCACAATGTAAGAATAAGAAATTGCACGAATCACTCTGAAAGTCTTAGAAAAACCCGAAAATTGTAAAGTTTTTATTTTATTTTATGGTTATATCGGATATTGGAAAAAGTAGAGTGTGGTGGTTGGGCATGGGTGTAACTACTTTATTTTCCCATCCACACCTACATATTGTTGAAGATAAAGCTTTTTTATTTATTTTCAAAGTCAATATACATAATTTTGTTTTTAGATTAATTCAAAAACGAATTATCTATTTCCAAATGTGACAGAGCTTGAACTGAGGATTGATCGAAAATGGCCCATCAACTCAATTGAATATCTTTCAACAATTCTTAATTTATCGAATCTTCAAACACTACACTGGTGTTTCTATTTTGAATGTATGTTCGATAGAAGTCTGGATATCGAAATAGATACTCTATTCAAACGAGCATGGAACTTGCGTTCAATTAAAATAAGTTGTTGTGGTTCCGAGAGAATGAAATTGATAACGATCAATGCTATCTGTTTGAAATTACCTCATCGTATAAAACATCTTGATACGGAAATCACATATGTGGAAGATGCCATGGTGATATTGGAACAAGCCAAACATTTAACCAGTGTTACATTTCGACCCTCTTATGATGAAGAGAATTTCGCGGATGAGATTATTCGATGGCTCTCGCATATGAAAAGAGATTTTTCATATGGGATAGAGGGGGACACAATGTGTGACTCTAAACACGAGGTAATGTTCGATGCAATACAGCTATGGCTTGGCAAGTGCATGAAGAAGCAATCGAACGTATCTATTAGTCACAAACGTGTTAAACGAACTCATCACTATGACTAATCATAATTTATTGGCTTTATTGGTTTAGATGGGCATGATTTCAAATATTCATTGACATACTGATCAACTTATTTTGCGATTGATCTTCAAATATAAATCAAAATATTTATAATTACAGTAATTTTCCTCTAATAAAAATGTGCGCGTAAATATTTTCTTCATATATATCTATACTTCACACCTTTTTTTCATGTTGTGTTAACAAATAATCGATTAATTTGGTTTAATCAAAAAAATTCTACTAAACAATTCGATCATAATTCAAAAAAAGGAATTAATTCACGAAAAAATGAATGAGTAATTATAAAAAATGATCTGTTTCATTAGACAATAATAGTGTTTTCTAAACCTAAAACAACATTATTTATTTAGTTTTGAAGATTTTAATTCACATATTCTAAATATTAATGAATAAGATAACTTTATCAATTGATGTTTATAATAAATAATATTATGTTTAGAAAATAAGATTGACTGACATATTAATATCAAATTGAGATATTCACATTCTAAGATTTAAAATAGTTCAATCAGAAAAAAACATTTCTTAAAATCTTAACTAATTTTGTTTTTTTTTTCATATTTGTTTCAGTGAATAGCTAATTAATAAAATTCATTCGAAAATTTGAAAATGAATTCAAGTCAACTTAATATATCGAACAAAACACAATGTAAAAGATGTATCGATAAACTAACAGCTTAAGGAGATGATAAACGCTCGAGATATGAAAATTCAGATAATTAGAAAGATAACATTTTTGATCGAACAATCTTTTTTTCGAAATTCTATTGACCAATGACTTTAAGTGCTAGAACAATTCGTTGCAATGACGTATACCAATTATAGTATATATATATTTTTTACAAAGATGAATCGATATATTCAATTAAATTTAAAATATGTAATCGAATGACTATAGAAATTATTGGAAATATTAATAATGAATAAACTTCGATTATTTATTTCGAACAATACGATACTGTTCTTGTTTGAATAAAAAGCTAGTTTAGATGAGCTATAAAAGTAGTAAGAGTTTTCCTATACCAGTGAATATGATACTGCACCTTTTTTTAATTAACTCTGCAGCTTAAGGGCATCCCCCTTTCCCAGGTTTCTCAGGAATGGCTCGATTAAAAGTTATGAAATTTTAAGGGTAAATAGATCTTGACTATCCGAGTAAAAGTTGTCATCGACTTAAAATTCGCAGATGCTTCCTTCTTGGAGATATAGACGGCGCAAGTGCCAAAAATGGCCTGAAGTTGTCCCCCTCGCAAATAGCTAAAACTCATTATTTATGGCTGAATAATTTTTGTGGCAACTAGGACCAAATTGGAGCGTATATTTTTTTTTTCTTTGAAAAATATTGTTTCCTTCACTCAGAAGAACTGAAAAACTTATTAAAAAAACGTGTTTTTTCTCCTGAGGACAAATTTTGTAAGATTTACCAAAAACTACCAGAACATTATTTCAAGAAAAGAAAAAATATATACTCTTCGATTTGGTTCTAATTGCTACACAAAATGTTTCAGTTCAATCGGTAGAAGCGTCTGGAACCAAAAAGGGGAAAACTTCAATTTTTCTCTAAAAAAAAGTTGATTTTGAGAAAAACGCGAAATAGGGTAAAACCATTTTTTTATGCATAGCTATCAATTAATGCAGTTGCAAAGCGGCTAGGAAGATGCAATGCTGATCTACATAACACATTTTGATGATGAAATAAATATATCACTATAGATCATTTACAACACGACAAAACTGCAAAACGTGATTTTTTTGTATAGGGGATGTCGAAAGTCGGGTTTTTAAGAATCCAGATAAACATAAGAACTTTTCGTTCATATGCCATTTGATAGAGGACCCTTGAATATCTTTATATATATACAAAAAATTAAAATCGAGAAAAATGAATTTTTGGAGTCAGAAAAAGGGGTTCCTTAAGACTTCTGACAATGGGAAAATACTTTAAAAAACATGAACGAAATTTAGCGTTCACTCAAGAGGAATACCTTTGACGTCATCAGAAAAAATAATTTTTAATGAGTTTCTGATTTTAAATCTTCCAATTTGACGTATATATTCTGTTAGTTTAAGGACCACCACCTGTTATTTATATATTTAAAATTAAACTAAACTAATCGGATTCAATCCATGATTCAAACAATACAACAAGTAGTTTTCATAGTGCCTCGTAACCGAGGGTTTTTTCGGTCCTATTGACACGAATCACGGAATAGGAAATAGATTGTTTTTTTTTTGTCTTCCTAGGATTCTGTATAGCAGCTCATCACGAGATCAAAAATCGAAGCTTAGCCATTTAATTACATATTTCAAATTTTATTGAATAAGTCGCTTCATTTTGGAAAAATAGATATAAACTATGATTGGATTCTGTCATTGCAATGAATTGTACGGTCACTCGAATTTCAAGTTTTGTCAAGATTCATGAGAATAGATTGCTCTCTATTATTAGATCAACATATGATGATCCAATGAGATTTCGACTGTCGTCTGAGGAAAAAATAAAGAATGTTAAGAGTTGAGCTAGTTGTTCAACGATATTCTTACCTCAAGCAGGTTTTCAAGGCACCAGATGGGCTCGATGAGAAATCAAAAATTTCAGTTGTATATTTGTTTTTTGTTCGTGCTGTTGGAATTTCGAATCTTGTACAACCGCCGGTTACGAGTATTCATTTTCAACTTCTTGCGGATATGGGTGATAAGATAATCCCGATTCCGTAATTAAAAGGCCTACCTAACCCTCATCCTATCCAGTAACGTATTCAGAGAGGCTAGGAGCCCTAGCCCCCCATCGCTTTAGAAAAAAGTGAACCCGATGGAAAAATAGATTCACCTGTCTCCTCCTACAATGATCTCGGCCAATGCCTGAGACCTCCCACTCGTGGAAATTTTTTATGGCCACGCTATTAACCCTATCTTGCAAAGTTTCAGCACACAATGGAAAAAGAAAGACTCACACAACTTGTTTGACTTGATGTCAATCATTGATACGATATCTTCTTTTGATATCTTATAACATAATATTATTTGAATATACGTTGTCACTACTTTTTTATCGTTCGAAAAAATCATGCCGGAGGGTAAATTGAAATCTGAAACAGAGATCACACCCGAAGAGTGTGAGTGTCATTATCACTCTGGTTTTGGATATTCTCTCCACATATTGATACTCACACCCACACCCATACCCTCAATGCTAAGTTCCTTGAAAGAGAAAACGACTTTTCAATATTGATCTATTTTATTAAAATATCTTCTAAATGTGTATCACTAAGCTGCGCAAAGAAATCATTCACAAAAAGCTCGACTAAAACGAAAACGCGGAGAAAAAAAATTGTATTTTTATCGATAGCATTACGGATTACATTTTGTTTCTTCAAAAATAAGCACAATATAATTGTCAAGAAAATAATTAAATTCTCAATATTGCATTAGTAATCAACACAAAAATAAGAGCTCCTAAAGTTGTGTATCGATTGAAAATCTGTGATGCAGCATTCATACACATTCCATTTGGCACCGCTCCTGGATCAGTACAATAGTTCTGATGTTTTGCTACACATTGTACTTTACACGAGGCCTCGTTGCATGATGCCAGTGGAAACATAGGAGGCATTGCACGTAAGCCACGACCAACGTTGCTCAATCAATGTCACCGATTTGGCTGATATTTTTACAGTAGGTAGGCCTAAGAGTCTTAGGGAGAAACTGAAAATTTCAGCTCAAACGGATGAGTCGTTCTGGAGATATAGACGATACAAGTATGACGGGGTAGGTCCCATTTGGAGTACTTTATAGTGCAATACTTTTCAGTAAATCTCTATTTTCTCGAGAACAACAAGAGATATAACTGAGATTTTTTTACCATAAATACTATCAACGATGGGCTATATTTTTATGGTAATAAAAGTATCTCATCGCTGTATGATTTTTGCTTGACATTATATACCATTTTCAGAAAGCATATTCACGTATATATGGCAAGTTGGTCGAATCAGTGCACTAGAATAAATCGAGAGTAGTCTCATCTGAAAGAGCACATCAAAATGCATCGACTGACGTTTTCAAAAATTTGGCAGATTGAACTTTGGTAGCAAAAAGTTTTTGAACAAGACTAGAAAGGCTGAATTTGGGCCCCGACCCTCCCTATCAAGATTGACGGTTTCTTTTCAAATATTCGATTTAAGTGTTTCAAATGAAAGCCCATATC
>CAJNOL010004159.1:0-17184 GCA_905250125.1 Rotaria sordida | reverse complement strand
AAAAAAAAAGATTTCAAATTTTTAGAATAGTTCTATCCTCGCACCATTTTTTTAACGTTAAATTCCTTTTTAGAAAGATGTTTCTAGCCCAACTCGCTTGAAATACATTGACAACAAAAAAAGATGGCAAACAAATTCTCTGAAGTTTCGTAGAACTTTACTATACTTTCATACTATGGTAAAAATGCACGAAACCTCATTAAATATTTCATAAGGTTGTGGCTGTTACTGTAGATTGTGACTATAAAATTTATAGTAGCACCCACATCTACTCTTTCCTTTTAGTTGTGAAAGAGAAATAAAATAAAATTCAATCCGTTACAATAAGTTAAATTAAATTATTAACATTGTCATCGAGCACTATTCATACTTTGCCCAAAGGAGATTTTGATACTGAAGAACATTTTGCTTGATGATCATACCACCACAGATCATTCCTCAGTGATATTCTCATCAATGGTATTTACTCTAAAGGACATTTTTTTCATGGATGAAAGGTTAGGACATTCTAGATTATTATATTAACAACCAAAATTCTGTTGAACTGAAACACAAAATGATTTATTTGAGAAGCACCATGGTACAATGAATCGAAAAAAAGTTCATACAGAAAAATATTATCGACATGATCCTAATTTGCGATGCACAATTGTTTACCCGATCATTGATTCGCCGTTGTCGACACATTTACTTTGACCACCAAATCGATTGGTTGGACATGGGAGACCTTCACGAGTTGTACTACTGCAAGCATATCCAGGTGGACATGAAATACATACAGCCATGCCAGGTTTATCAGCATAGGCGCCATCTTTGCACAATTCACACTGAACTGATCCTAAATTAACTTGTGCTGAGCCAGGTGCACATAGAACAGGTAGACCAGCTGGATCTGGGCAGTAACGACCTAAACAATGATATGATGAACAAGAAATTTTTCTTAAACAATATTCTCTTCTATTTGTGTGATTGTCGAATAAAAAAATGAACTAGTCAAAAATCTAAGGCATAATTATTCTCGTACAATTACTATTATTTTCTTATTTAAATTCAAGCTCTTTGTTAGATGTTGCTGCAAAACATCTTGTCATCAATTCAACTTTGACACATTTAATAATATAGAATTGAATATTTTGCAATCTTTTCCTCGTCATCATATTCAATGTATTCAGTGCATTTATAAGAAAACTGAATACACTGATAAAAACGTTAGGCCTAATTCTATGTTGTTTTATTGAATTGGACTTACAAAATGGTAATAGAAATTTTGAGTTCATATTTTAGAAATGTTTTCTTTCAGAATTAATTGATTTTTTTTTTTGAGTTTAAATAGTGACATTGAATAGATTTATTGAGATGATTATGATCACTCGACTTCACATCAAATATTATTCATTGGCAAAAAAAAACTAACTGTCGAGTAAATCTTGGATAATGATAGGCAGAAAAATCTGATATGACCACACACATATAGCGGATGTCCAAAAATTGTCAAATTTCAATTGAGTATTATATTTCTGATACAAAAAAAAATCTTACTGATGTCGTGCTCAAAATGTAAAAGTCGTTTACGTTTTCAAAGGTTTCATAAAATGTACTTGATTTTTATAAAAATAAAACTTCAGAAATATCCAGGAATTTGCCGTTTGTTCTTGGACAAACTGTAACTTTTTTATTACTAGAGATCTTATTGATATCCTATTTATTTTTCTTATAAAGAGTCTATTGAAAGTATAGCATTGATCATGTAGAGAGTTTCTGTTCGTTTCTAATTGAATTGAAAAACGAGTAAAACAATAATAGAAAGGATATTCGCAAACATTTTTCATTGTTATACTTTTCAAGCAGCATGTGTGTATAGGATTTAATTGAAAGTAATAAGCGCTTTATCGACTTACCCGGTCCACAAATAAGGCAATATGTTGAACCTGTTTGTACTGTTTTATAACCACTTGGACAGTCGGGTGTCGGTGTGGGTGTGAGTGCGGGTGTGGGTGGGTGTGGGTGTGTGGGTGTGGGTATGGGTGTAGGTGTGTGGTTGTAGGTGTGAGTTAAAATAGAATAAACGCGCACCCACACCTACACACACCAACACCCACCCACCCACACCAATACCCAACCTACACCCGCACGCCCACGCCAACACCCAACCTACATCCACACCCCACACCCACGCTCTCTAAATGAAACGGTTATCAAGTGGAAAAATAGCTATAGTACGGATACAAAATACTGATCCAAGTGCCAATGCTACATTTGAAGTCCAAGCAACTGACGATAGAAGTGTCACCATTCGAATTATCAAAGTTCGACATCATAAATAAGATCTTGCATCTTTTGCATACTCGAAAATCGTATATATGTAACCCTGTCATTTACGTCCACGTATTAAAAATTTTTCCGGGTCTCTGTTTCTCTCATAGATTCCAAAGATAGGATGAAAAGCTTGTTAGCGTAGGCTTAGAGAAGTCTAAAAAGGGAAACTTGTCTCTTTAAAGTGCAATCTAAGTTAGAACAAATTGCAGAAACAACTCAGCAACTGGAGAGATTTAATGGAGAATCTCATCGTCATATTGAATAAGGCATATACTTCAAAAATCTTATGCATTTCATGAAGTACCAGATGACTATTAGAATTACTTTCCAGTGTAGATAATGAATGAGACGAAGGCGAACATTAATGATCTCTATTTTCAAGAAAAAGATGCCAACTATTTGCTTTATTCTATTTTAATTGATATTCATTAGAATATGAAAAAGAACGGATTCAAAATGAAAGGGAAATATTTTGGCAGCTGACGTACATTTACAATCGCATTGTACAAACTCAGACCTAATTGCATATATTGCATACATCATGCATTTTGAGTTTTAAAACTTCCTGTCGCTGATCGGTAGCGAGAACAATTTACTCCAATGTAATATCTCATCAGATTTAATGTGATTTCGTTAGAAGTTATTCGAATCTTTAGGAAAGACTTCGGAAAATAATTTCTCGAATTTCGGATCGAACGGTTTAACCCTTTGGAGCCGGTGGTACAAGGGTTGTGCCATCTGTTTTTCAATAAAGAGAAAATTGTTTTATTTACATTAAAACGTTAGGCCTGGAAGGTCATATCTTACTTCATTTGTCATCCCATGCACATCTTTTCTTTCTGTCGTATAGGTCCTTCTCAGAGATTCTTTTTTTTTTCTACTACTGTACAGTGACGTCATTATTTCTCTCTCTTCTTCTAATATATTGTTTTCGAGAATATTCCTACTTTCTATTGCTCTTGTATATATATCTACTTCTATTCTCATTGATACAATTACATTGTTCTTGCTAGTGCAATAGAATTATCATTTTCTTTCACTATTTTTATTGCTTATTCAATACACTTTGTTAGTTTTTCGTTCAGAGGGAATTAAAACGACTTGTATATTTGATTTCTTTCTATTTTGGTTATAACAAAAACCAAACAAATGGAAGTCTATGAAAATAATGAAGCTTATGACGAGTCCTCTGATTCATGTATCAGTGAAGACAACACCGAGAGCGAATCAGATTTTGATTATAATGGTTTAATAGACGATCTAGACGAACTTCGAATTTCAGAAGAAGATTCAGATGCAAATGAAGAGGAGATGAATTCTGTCAATGAAAGTCATGTCGCTAATGACGGCTTTACCTCAGTTTCTCTCAAAGAAATAACTCTAATTTCAGTTTTCAGAAACTTTCTCACCGAAGAAATTTTAAAACTAATTACTGATCAAACAAATATCTATGGAAAAGATAAAAAACGAAGAAAAAGCCAGACAAAAGTCAATAGCTGGAAGGATATAAACAAGAAAAATATTGAATCCTTTCTTTTAATAATTATTCTAATGGGAATTCATGACTTGCCAAAGATGAGACTTTATTGGAATAAAGATATTATTTTTCGTAATAATTTTATCTCTTCGGTTATGTCAAGAGATCGTTTTCTTCAAATATTTTATAATTTACATTTGACCGATAACTCATTGGAATCAAAACGAGAATCCAAGGACTACAATAGAATTTACAAGATTAAGAATTTCACTGAAATTTTACTGGAAAATTTTCAAAACAATTATCACTTTGGACGCTATGGTTCAATCGATGAGACTATGGTAAAATTCAAAGGAAGATCAACTCTCGAGCAGTACATACCTGTAAAACCAATAAAAAGAGACTAAAAATTCTGGTGTTTATGCGACTCCATTACTGGTTACTTATTCAACTGTAAAATCTACGTAGGAAAAAACACCGCGATGAGCAGGAAACATTATTAGGAGAATGTGCCGTTTTCAGTCTTATTTCTGACCATAATTTCGAAGGAAAGTATTTATATTTCGACAATTTTTTTTACTTCGATTCAATTATTAGAGAAGTTTAAGTTACAAAACATAATAGCTACTGGAACGATTAGGTCAGATTGTGTGGGTGTTCCATCGAATTTTGCCGTGAAAGAGAAAATGAAACAAGAAAATTGCAAGTCAATAATTGTGTCAAACACTATTATCTTTAAATGGATGGATACAAAACACGTGTTTTTGGCGTCAAATAACTGTGAAGACAATAAAGTTGTTCCAGTTTCTCGACAACCAAAAAATGGCCAATTTATTACGATTAACTGTCCAAAAGCAATAAACGATTACAACAAGTTCATGCGTGAAGTTGATCGATTCAACCAAAGAATATCCTACACTGTAAAAAAAAGGTACGATACTAAACCATTTGGACTGCTACGAAACCTCGAATAGTTTTTCACCATGTTGCGAAACCTAAAAAGGTTTTTGAGCACATTGCGAAACCTTGAAAGGTTCCGATTTTTGTAACGAAATTCGAACCATTTAAGGTTCTTTAGTCAAATAAGAAAAGCTTTGAAAATGCTTTTTCGACCACTCACAATCATTGTGAGGTATGTAGGATTTTTTACGGAACCTTTTTTCAAAATTTCTATTTTCGATAAAAAAGTAGTTCGATATAACATCTTACTTGTTGTACGGTGCATGAGCTTATTACTAGGATACTGACTCAAGTGGAAACATCGTTGTAATGAACTATTGTTTTGCAAAATCAAAAAAAAAGGAATATTTACGAAACCCTGAAGGGTTTCGATTTTGTTACAAAAATCGGAACCATGCGTGAGTTTTGTATGGTACCATATTTTTTCTCAGTGTACTATATATTTGATCACATGCCTTGAAGAAACTGGCTTCGGCTTTTTATTTACTTTCTCAATGCATCTATTTCCAATTCGTTTATTTGTTACAATCAATTAGCTGAAGATAAATTATCATATTTAAATTACTTGGTTTCAATAGCAAAGTCTCTCTGCTCTGGTACTGAACGAATAAGTCGTGGAAGATCTCCTTCTAAGAATTCTCAAGTAGCTTCGTCACAGTCTATTCTTCATTTTGACAATGAAATGCATTTGCCTGTAAAACGCACACGAAGATGTGCCTATTGTAGTACAAAAGGATAACAAGTTTGATCGAGCATCAAGTGTTACACTTGCAAATTAGCATTCTGTGTAATAGATGAAAAAAATTATTTTTTTTTGATTATCAGAAGGTTTTTATGTAATCACTTTGAGCCAAATAAAATCGATTACAAAATCATTTTTGATTGAAAAAAAAATTCCAGTCTCAAAGGGTTAACTAGACAAAAGATTCGATAGAATACAACCAAATTATGTCAAATAATCTAATAAAATTCTCTCAATCTCTACATTCACATAGGACAGATTATTTTTCTAGATGATAAACAGAGCTGCCAACAAAAGAAAGAATTCTCAAGATTCGAAAAGATACTTTTCAAATTTTCGTAGTTTACGAGTTTTTGATGTATTGACTTCGTATAGTATGTATATTCTCCTTCGTTTCTGTTGTGGATATTATGAATAGTTCGCAAGTCGATGTAGTTCTGAAAGTCTAAAATAAAGATCATTGTCACGATAGAGCTTTTATAAAAGTCATCCATAGAAAAATGATTAACCTGACCATAAAAGATAAAGATTATTATGCAGAGAAACGAAAACCAATTCAAATTCAGAATGAATTTCGAGAAAGAAAAATAATACAAAGCAAAATCTGCTCTGTATGCTAAAGAAATATTATATTCATTTGAATTCGTTATGAACATCAAAATTAATTCTTACTTTGCATGCTGAAGAGTAGATTCAAACAAATCTTAGGAAATATCAATCGACAACAATGAAAAGTAATGAGGACAGATCAGATGAAAACTTAGTGAGACAAAATCTACATTAAAAAATCTTGAAGTTTGTAGAGAAACGTTTATCTACATAATATATTTATCACTTAACATTGTTCTTCAAATTTTGGTCGATCGATCAGCTATTGTTTTTTTCCAATAGCTAATCATATCAACAGTGTCAAAAGCTGTCTTTTGTTCAGTAATGGCTTGAATTTCGACCGGTGTAAGGATAAAGTGAAAGAGACGGAGATCCGCAAGACGGTAACCTATAAGTTCACTGAAAAGACTGTTAATATCTGAAAAATTCACTTTGATTGCCCCAAAACTCTCTTTGACCTCGGGTAGTGAAGAATTGATCCATATATCAGACCCTAATGTGAGTGATTGATGAATTTGACATTTAGAATCCCCAATAGAAATTGGAAAGTAGTTCAAATAATCTTCTGTCTGTACATAAATTTTAATGTAAATCAAGAGCGGCATTAAGTAAAGCAATGCAACAAGTATTTAGTAATGGAAATATCTATTGTCGATTTTATTGAAAAGAATTAATAACTTTATCTTTTCGCTGCTGTTAAAAGGACTCAAAGTTATCTCAAATCATTCCCCATAAATTCTAATAATTACTCCGAAATGAAATAGAAAAAAAAAATACCTTTTACATAGCTTTGCTGTTAAAATCATATAATCTGATCATACTTTTGATTTCCTCAACAATATCAAACGAATACAATAAAAAAAAACCGATTTGAATTTGAATGAAGTTGAAAAATGCTGGACGAAAAGTATCGTGTCAGCTCCATGAGCATTGCTTAGTTCTTTCTTGAAGCAAAAAGGATTGTGTGGTGTACTGAAGATACATTATTGAGTGAATTGACATCCCATACTGTGATTCTTGGAGTCACTAACCTTGAGAAATGACTGATGGATTCGAACTCCTCACGCCCAAGAACCTTTGCTCAAACTTGAACCTTTTCTAAGGACATGTTTTTCTGACCTTTGACCCTGACACATGCACACAAACACATTTTATTTCATATGATCTTTCCTATAGCCAAGGAAATAATAATTATTTTTATAAAAATCTTCATTAATTCAAAACATACTTGAAAATTTCTTTCAATATAGAGAGAAACTACCTTTTTTCATTAATTATCATATTTTTTCATGTGACAAAATCATTTTCAATCGACATAAAGAAGAGAAAAGTTCATCTTCCATATCATATTTACTATTAAATAGCGAATATCAAAATCGACAAACGATATATCATTTTCTTCGAAATATGAAGAGCGTGAATATCTACCATTTAATAATTCTCGTACATCAGTTACTATTTTTTGTTAAACATCTATTAATATCAATAAGATTTTCATTAAATTTGTCACAATGATAAATAATAACAGATAATTGTTATAATATTCTTTATAGTAAAATCCATTTGTAAAATATTAACAGATATTATCCATTTCTTAAATTTTTGTTTGAGAAATATTTCTCACCAGAGAACATACCGAAGTCTATATGACTACTTGAAAAGCATGTTTTACGAAACTTTGAATTTATGAACAAAATTCGACTACATTTTTCCTATAGAAATACTTCTAATTGAAATTGAAAATAAAACTTTTTGATGATCGTTTGTCATTGGCTAAAAATAAGATGTTCACTAGATTTTTTAAAATTTCAGTAAAGCAAGAAAAACAAATTCAACGTTCCTATATAGTTTTATTGCTATCCTTTTACATACAAAAAAAATTTTCTAGTAGAAAAATGTTCATATATAATAAATGTGATTTTAAAGCCACATTTCGATCCTTCCACGACCACATCGTAATCGATACGGTCGTCTAATAGGATATTGATGTACTCGTTGTTGGATTAGATGTGGATAACAAGATGTTCTAGAGCCAACCAAATTAATAAAGTTGATGCGAAGTGAAACAAGTTGTTGCAAATGAACAACAAGGAAATAAATAAGTTTAAGTATACGTTTTGTAGATTTATTTTTACGATCAATCATAGGTAATGATGTCCATCTCAGTCCAAGATACGAATCATGAATAATAAAAAAAACTCTTTTCAAATTAGGTAATTGATTCGACAATAATCTGCAAAAATCTAGAGACTTTTTCCATGTCAATGTCACATCATACATCTCCAATGTTTGTACCTAATTAATAGAAAATCTAATTAATTGAAAGAGAAATCAAAAATAAAATATATCTATGATATATAAGTTCAGTCGTTTATAATAATCTTTCTGTTCTGATAGTAAATTTGAAGAATTTAAATAAAAAGAAATATAAATATCAAAACACAATTTCCAGACAAACTAATATCAATGAAATTTTTCTCTTTAAATAAAGTCCTTACTTGTTGATTGATCAGAGTTCCGAGATTATTAATATTATGTATTATTGCGTGGCGAAAAATCCCAGTATTTTCCCATATATATAGTGAATGCACATTATAAGCCATCCGTAATATTGATTCTAGTTCAGCTGTAAGAACAACATCACTATTATCAATTGAAATTTTTGTTAATGATGACCATGGAACTAATGACGATATAGAACTTGTAATATTACCCAGCTCTAAAACACAATTCTCATTCCTATAACCATGAAGAAATAATTCATTAGCGCGTGGAAACAAATCTACTGCATGAATTGGCATTGGACAAGATCTAAATAAAGAATAAAGGAAAAGTTTCTAAAAATCATTCATACAAAAATAAGATATTTTCTACATACTTTTCTAGAGCTCTAGAAAACATATATGTTGGAAGTTTTCTCTCATAACATGGTAAAGTGAATACCGTAAAATAATGACAATTATGATCGACATCATCACTAATAAGTTCTTGAATAAATACTTTCGATCGTTGTCGATTAGTAAATGGAGCTGTCAAAAATGAATTAAAAATTATTTTTTCCTTCGCATCATGTTCAACATATAAATTTAGATTAAGATTATAGATTGCTTCTGGATTGAGACGATCAACACATAACTCTTGAATAATATCACCTGATATAGTCAATGGACTAGAGATTACTACACCCGTTTCTAATTTTAATGATAGATGACGAAGTTGACCAAACACAGACGAGAAAAGCGCAATAGCTCGGTGAAAACTAATGCAATCTTTGCAATTTATATGTAAACGAGATAGATATAAAAGAAGATGCGCATCGACAGCGACAGGTAGTCTAAAAAGATTCATATGACGATTACTTTTACAAATGATAGAATATTACTTACGAGATTATATCAAAACTCTCCTTCTGATTCATTTCTAGATCTTGTACACCAACAGAAAGATTTTCAATAAATGGTATACAGGTGATTAAACGTTTGAGAAAGCGTGACGTATTCATACCAATTGACAATGTACGAAGATGAGTTGTATTTAATAAACTTGGTAAACTCATTATTGATAGCGCTGAATATTTGTCTACATCATATCGACCTTTATGATAAACATTAAATGGAAGTCGACAATTTTTTAGAAGAGGCACTTGCGAACATACCTTTTATAAATATACAAAAAAATCAATTTCATGTAGTATACTATTAACAAATGTTTTTTTTTTGTCAGAGAACAAATCTAAAATTTCCTAATGATTTCAAGAAATAATTCTTTTCTTACCTTAGTTAAATAAACTCCTTCACCATCCAAATAATGAAATGGACTAGATGATGTCACATCAACTAATAATGTATGTAATCCTTTTATTAAAGGGTTACGCAGTAAATTATCAAACTCATGTGGTGTAATATTGATTAGATGAAGGCGTTGAAGCAATGTTGTTTGATATTTCAAAGATGATGAAATAAGTGACCATCCACCAATAGCATTGGTTAATGTTAAACGTAATGAGACAAGTCGAGTTGCTACTAATTTCAAAACATTTTGACAAAGATCGTTGAACATGGATAATGACATTGTTGAATTACCCATATGAATATGCCACAAATATTCATACATAACAATTCTTGAAAAATGTTTATTCAATGATAAAAATGATTGAAGGACATCAACAGGAGACAAATAACTAAATATTTCGAAAAGAACATCGGCAGGTAACAATTCAAACGTGCTAACCATCATTTTATTCATCTTTCTTATTCATTCATACAGACCGATAAATATATATATCGATCTAAATAAGAAATATACGTTTGGCTGTTTTGTTTGACGAGCATTGTTTTTATACTTATTCACCCCTTTATTCTTTATGGATTGACCTCAGCAGCAAGAGAAAAGAGAAAGTATTAATGTCACTCGTTATTCAATGTATGTTTGGACGATTGGAAAATGACATACATGTGTTTTATTTATACAAATTGTATGATCAGATTTTTCTACAGTAAATGACGGTTGCTGTTTAACAAGGTGACAACCACAGAAACGAGCGCAAAAAAGATAACATGCCATACATAAATGACGATAAGACATTGAAAAAAACTTAAAGGAAGAAGCAACAAAAAGAAACTTATTTTGCTTGATGTCGCCAACAATTTTATCGATAATGATGTTGTTGTCAATATTTCGATAAGAATAACAATAATCTTTTCGACAGCAAAACGAACAAGAAAAGAATAAAAAAAAAAATTAAAGTATAATGGATACAAATGCAAGCTTAGTTTCAAAACCTCAAGATGGAATAACTGCACCCGCTAATGATCAACTACTTCTTCATAGTGACAGACAATATATATCTATGCTGTCGAGTACATTTACGGATTTACATCTTCTCGAATTTTTATGCTTTACTGTCATTCGCTTTTTCTTCTATTGTTCTCTATCGAATATATAAAGAATAGAAGTAAAGCAATTTGATAAGTAATAATAGAAGGAACAAGAGTTTTTTACTTTTTTCTTCTTTTTGGATGGATGTTATTAAGAAGAACAAGTATACGAAAAATAAAAATCTTGATGTTAGATATATGCTGTATTTATTAATGATCCACTGATTGTTAGGAAAAAAATTACAGGTCGAAGAATTTCGTTTTCTTCATGAACGATTTAACCGTACAACAATTGATAATTTTGAGAATATTACTGGGACAAATGATAAAATAACCGGTAAGAAAATATTTTTCTTAATATTTATATAATAGATTTTATTAATTGATAAGTTTATTAAATAAAGAAGAATTTATTGTATCATTTGAATCTATATTAGATCCAATTCAATATGGAAATCAAGTGGAAAAATTATTTGATAAAGTATATATAAACAATTATTATGAAATAAATGAATAAATAAATAAATAAATAAATGTTTTTTCTTTCATCTAGCTCAATTCAAAAGAAACAGAATTGATTAATTGAAATGATTTTTGTAGATATATGCTTCAATTTTATCAAGAAGAAGATTATGCAAATACTCTCCGTACATCATCTTTTAATAATGAACCAAAAATTCGATATGTACCTCATAATAAAGTTTGTATTATATATATTATTTCTGAAAAAAATTCATTTTCTTTTTTTTCTAGCAAGAATTGTTGCAAAATTCTTCGTTTAGAAATTCTAACTAAATTTATTAATATTAGTAAAGAAGGTTATTTGGGCTTATGGACACTAAATCTTCATGTAGAAAAAACATTCGGCTGCTGATGAACTTGATGATGGTACAAGTAGTAATGTAAGTGGAATTGGACAAAATCGTCGACGAGCTCGAATGTGGGTAATTGACGCTATTTATATGCCTGATACACACATAAATTGGTACTTGCATCCACTAGTCTAGATTTAAGATTTTTTACTATTTCAAGTGAAATATTTCTTGAAGAATTTTGCATTACTTGGTAAGTCTAATAGAACAAGAAAAAAAATGAAAATTTAAAATTTTTTTAAGGTGTTAAAAATGTCCCTACTTGTCTTGAATATTACCCCAGTACTACGGTTAAATAAAATAATTAATTTTTTTTGTTAAGAGACACAACAAACAAAATCGGTATTTTTTAAAGTGAAAATAGTCGATCAGCTTTAATATTTGGTGATGATTGTGCTTTTATTCATATACTGTATTTGAAAAATCCAGTTAGTTCTCTATTTGATCCAGTTCGACGGAAATCAGATTCAACGAAATCTGATAAATCACTAGCGAATTCTATTCAATGTATTTTTTGGGATGTTAGTATATAGTTTTCTTTAAACTATTTTTTTTATTCTTCTATTTATACATATAAGAATTAAAAGAACATAAGAAATTTGTAAAATATCATAGCATGGGTACTATTCATCGAGAATATTTTCCTAAGATATTACATGCGGGACGTCAAAAAGTTCTGAGAATTTTAAAAAGTATCCTGTCGAGTTTGGCAACCTGTTTAGAATTAAAAAATTAAACACACCATGTTGTAGAGCAAGTTCAGGCGCGTCAAATGGTATATAATAAATCTTGTTGTTATAAGATTTTGACGGAATTAGATTAAATTTACTGGTAGGTACCTGTGCACCGGAAGACTCAACAACATGCACTATCCATGGAAAGCGATGATGAGTCATCGGAAAGTTGCATTTGTCCCTATCAAAGATAGAACGATCGGAGATGTTAAGTATATGAGCTTGTAGTCCATGAAAATCTCTACAAAACAGTATATAGGAAAATTATTTATCAAGGCCCACAATAATCAGCTACTGAGCATGCTTTGGATGCATGGTCTCTTACCAATAAATTCAGTCTAGTTCCTTCAAAATCTTATTAAAACAAGATTTATAATATACCATTAGACGTGCCTCAACTTGCTCTACAACATGGTGTGTTTAATCTTTTAATTCTGAATAGGTCACTAAACTCGACAGAGTCCTTTTTAAAAATTCTCAGAACTTTTTGAATCCCTATGTATATGTACCACATAATAATTCAATTCTTGCATTAAATGGAGATAATCGAAATTCTTTAGTTATTACTAATATCAACAAATTAAATAAACCTTATATTTTTCGATTATACAAAGTAAATAAATGTAAAATATTGTTGCATGAAAAATCATAATCTCATAGAGATGTGAATGTTTTGATTATAATAAAGCTTTAAATGTTTTAATAACTGGCAGTGCTGATTATCTTGCACGTATTTGCAATCTATATGTAACAGAAAAATATAGCCATTTCAGAAGGACATCATGCAGCAGTAATTCATATTAAAATTAATGAAGGTTTAGAACGATGTTATACATTTAGCAAAGATGCTGTATGGTTTTTTCTTTAAAAATGCTTGTTTTTGTAAGGTTTTAAATCATTGTATAAGTTCTTACAACTTGGAATTTAAAAGTATTTTTTTTGTCTTCAAGCAATTCCGATACGATTTCTTAGTATATTAGGCGGCAAAACATCAAATTTTGGTCTATTTCCAAAGGATTTATATCTAAATAAATTAAATAATAATGCTGATACAAGTTTACCCGATGGTTTAGTTTTAGCATGTAATGATTATTTATGTATAATGAAATTAGGACAAGATACATCTAGAGATGGTAATTTAACTGAAACACATACAGCAACGGTTAGTTGTGCAGTATATAATTCTAAACTTAAACAACTAATTATTTCATTCTCATTTTGAAAAAAATATCATTTATGATCTATATTAAAGTTAATAACATGTGCAGATAATTCAAGTATGAGTACGTGAAATATTGAATCAGGATGTAAAGCTTATTTTATACTTGATGCACATGATGGTGAAGAAATAACATGTATTTACTATTGATCGAGTATGTCGAAAACTTGTAACAGAAGCTCGAAATAGTGTTGTTACAGTAAGATGTTCTTTTAGTTGTATTCTTTTTTTTCATTGTTTTTCTTTTTTATTAAGATTTAGAATAGTGCTAATGAACAAAGTTTTCATGTATTAGCAAGTGTAGAAGATGCAGAAATAACAGAAATTGCTTTTGCTGATAAAGGTATTATTACAGTTGGATGGTTTAAAAAAATCTTTAACTATTCTGATATTATTTCTGACGTAAATAATCATCTTTTTTTCGCTGTTATTTTTCTTTTTTATTAATATACATACATTTATAGGATATAATTGATGATCAGACGAATACTGTAGAGGTATTAATAGAGTGAGAAAAAATGACATTTGTTCAAATAAAGATTGATGTACAGATTGAATTAACTTATTAATTTATTTGTTTTTTGAAATAACATTTCAAATAAATAAATAACGAATTTTATTTGTTTATTTAGCTTGTTGTATCTAAAGCTGATTTATCATGGCGTGGCCCACAGATATATCGTGATGATATATTATGTTTAGAACATCTATTGCCAATTAATAATTTAATATGTACAGCTTCACATGATGATGAAATTAATGTATGGAGTATTGATACGGAAAAATGACTTATATGTTTATCTAAAGCACTAAAAGCTGAACTGTAAGAATATTATATTTGATTATACTTCTAATATTTTCTATTTGAACTTTAGTCGTCGTGAACCATCAAATTATCGTCGATCATCGTCACGTGGTTCAATAATACAAGATCCAGCATCTCTTGATAACCTTCTCTCTTTCTTCGATATCGTGCTTAAGAAAATATGAAATTTGGCATGTAATTATTAGAAAAAAAAATTCGTTATTTTTATTTGTTATATTGATAGATGTTTTACTATCAAGTGAAGCTGGTAATCTGTACTGATGGTCACTTTATGGTAAACGTAAAGATATGGGAATGTTTTCTAGGCCATCTACACCAGGTGAATCGATATTAGCTATGTGTACTGATGCAACAAATCGACATTTGATTTGTTGTGATACTCGTGATGAAATACGTATATGAAATACAGAAGACTATTGTTGTTCAACAACATCACCTGTTTTATTTGATTGAACAACACCACTACTTGTACATTTTTGGCAAGGATATCTATTACCAATTATCTTTTGTGAATGCACTGATTATAAAGGAGATGGGAGTTTTATATTAACTGGATCAACTGATCATACAGAACATTTATGGACAATAAATAGAGGAGAAATTCGAATATTTGGACAAAGACAAAAAAGGGATATTGAATTATTACTTTCATCAAAAGAAACAAAATAGAGATAAAAGTACGTTCTTTTTATTTGAAACATGAACAAATATAATGATACTGTTCAAAACGAAATGTCTTTATCGTCATCTTCATCATCACTTTCTTCTTCATTATTTAAAATCTTCATAAAAAATGTATTCAACATTTTTGATTGATGCATTTTCATTTGACCTGTTTTTGATAAATTAATTGGTAAATTTGGTTTTAATTTTATTCCATTATTGTCCGTAATGGTTAAAGAAAATTTATAACCATCGTTCTTCGATTGAGCTGTTTTATATCTTAAGTGAACTTCAATTAGAATAGCATAGATTAGCAACTTTTTTTGATTTATTATTTGTTTTTTTTTGTTTCTCGGATCCAAAGAATAACGCATGTACTTGAATACATATGGCGGATGTAAATTTCTTTCAATTCTACCGGGAATATTAATGAAAAATTGAAAATCGACATATTCTGTTGTGGATGACATGATTTATCTACAAAAGACAAACGTAGTTCTAGTGTTGTTTCTAATAGTAAATACAAGAATAAAAAAAATAGCCAAAAAAACTAAGTACCATTATAACGAAAAAATTGCCACATACAATTGCACGTGGTGTTTCACAAAAAAGTTCAAGAGTTACAAGTAAAACTTTCTCTTTCACACTAAACAAAAATAGTTTTCATATTATAAAGCCTCAATATTTCAAATAATATTTACTATTTACGTAATATTGTATAAATTCCACCATCAAGATAAAATATTAAAACAGCTGTCGCTCAAAGAGCAGTTGCTTTAGAAAACATCAATTCGTGACTAAATATTCCCATAAAATCTATGAATTAATTTTGCAAAATAAAAACAGAATTAAAAACAATTCACAAATAGAACTTACTGAATAAAGCAGCTGTTGAAGATGAATAGAATGAACTAAAAGCATTTTCACGCAATGCTCTACTACTGACAACATTAACAATATGTCCATAACTACGAGATATCATTTCACCAAGTAAATCTTTAGTAATCTATTAATTATAAAATTTTTAATAAATTATACAAATATTAGAATAAGTGTATTGACGATTAATGTATATTGATATTCATCATCTGTGTGAGATGTAGGATTTTTAATATGATCTGTTCCTATAAAATAGAAAATGAATTCAATTATCTTTATATAAAGAATCTTTATTTTAAAAAATATTTACTAGCACAATTGATCGATACTGAAATATTATCAATTAATTATTCACAAATAACTTTTATTATGTAGTTGAGTGCATTCAAATTACTACAGAATTTGAATAAATTCAGCAATTCTTTTTTACTTTAGGAATAAATAAAATAAATCTAAGATCACATCGATAAGTATAAATATAACAATGGCCTTTGTCATAGATTAGTTCAAGTGAATTTTTAAGATCATCTAATGGTTTCTTTTGTATATCTAATAAAGCAAGACAACGAGCTTCATGTGCAAATATAATAGCTAATGCACGATCAAGACAACCATCAGCTAAAATCAATAATATTAAATAAATACTGGATGAATATGAGCGGTAAACATGAGAATTAAAATATAGAAACGTATACATCTGTTAATATTGTCATCGTTTCGAGCGAGTGAAAATGATGAATAAACACTACTATTAGTGTTGTCTATATACAAACAACAGAGAAGAATGACTAAGATAATGCACATGTTGACCTTCGTCTTCCGATATATTTAGATTTAATCTATCGATCGACTATCGACGACATCATTCGTCATAATTGTTACGTCCGATATTAACGTAAAATTCCATTTGTTTATTATTAAACTATTAAAGGTTTTAGAAAATTTTAAAAATCATTCCATGTAAAAAAAAAAGATTTCAAATTTTTAGAATAGTTCTATCCTCGCACCAT
>CAJNOL010004158.1:0-17186 GCA_905250125.1 Rotaria sordida | reverse complement strand
CTCATTTAATATGTAATCAAATAGAAGCTGATAAAATGAAAAAAAAAGACGAGTTTTATAAATAGATTGGCAAAGTGCAGCATTTATTTGGATTCGTACTATGTTTCTTTTATATCATAAGACATATATCGCAGTTGATAGGAGAACTTAGTTGTGTTTGGAATGTGCAAATTAATTTTTAAAAAATTCTTTTAGAAAAATATTTATCATAAGAGTAAAGCTTTATAAACAAGATGAATTAATGGATTTAGAGAAGAGTTCACAAAAAGAAATTGTATTAAACAGAATAACTAATCAAAACGAAAAACGAACAATTTTTGTAGTGACAAAATTTCAGTTTTCTCTGGCTACTCTATTTCATTTGCTGTTATTTAGAAATAAAGATCAAGTGGATTCTTTTTGTTTTTCTTCGAAGCCATTTTAGGGTTCTGTATGGGTTTTCTTTAGTTTAAGTCAATTCTGATTGCTTTTTGGTATATGATAAAATTTGTCATGTGTTTCATTTTGATATTTTCAATATGAAGAAGAACAAAAACCAATAAAAATAGACAGTAAATTGATATGCTATCCAAAAATTCAATGCAATAGCTGTTATGCATCATAAACAATCGATTACACTGTTTTGACAATTAAATTAACCTTCAATTTCGTTAGTGCTCAAAGTGTCAGAAATGCAAAATTACAGCAGAAGTTTTTTTTTTCTTTTTTTTTATGTGTGGTTAGATACAGCGTGACGAAGTGTGATCAAAAACATGTGCGTTTTCAATTTATTAGAATGCTATTTTTTAAGGAAAAAGTTTTAGTTTTTTTTCAGATGGTTTGCTTCTTTCTGAAAAATATGTTAATTTTTAATGGTTGACATATTTTAAAATCTTCATTTCCTGTAAATCTCAAAACTATTTGCTTTAAATGTAGTATGAAAAATGAAATCTTGACAACTTATTTATGAATTAGTTTCCGAGATTCAATATTTCATGCTAAATTTGAACCAGACAGTTTTAAAATTTAAAGGAAATGAACAACCTAAAAATATGTCAATTATCGAAAATTGACCTGTTTTTCAGAAAGAACCAGACCATCTGAAGTAAAACTAAAAATTGAAGAGGCATATATTCTTGATCATGTCACCACGCTCTATCTAACCATACATGAAGTAAAGAAAAAGGAAAGACTTGCACTATAATTTTACAAATCCGATATTTTAAGCACTAATACATTACGCTCTGATGCCATAATTATAAGACATACATGTAATGCTACACATCCTTGTTTTTAAAAATCGCCCGCATCAACTTCTGCTCACGGGAATAAATACTTTTTGAAAAAACATTATTTCGGAAAATTCTCCGCCCCTCAATCGTCTTATATCTCGGAAACAAAAAAAAAAGTATTGTTAAAATCTATATAAAACTAGTCAATTTATTATTGTTTATGTATAGAATAACAATCAAGACATATTTCTACTATTAAGTCAACTTCAAAATACAATTCAATCATATTAATGAAAAAAAAAACCAAGGCTTTTTAATACATTCACCATATCGTTTATTACAGAATTACAAAACATTATTTCAATTTCAACTAAATTCTAAACTCATCTGTTATATTAAACATCACAAAAATCGGTTTGAATTAATTTTCACTATCGATCAGTAAAACAAATAGAATACAATAAAAAAATCATTTATCAAGGGTTTATAACAACAAAAAAAAAAGGAAATATTGTATTTTCTATTTATTTCCCTGGTTATAATAGGAAGTTTAACTCCAAGATTCAAAACAATTTCACACTACATGGTACATGATGGGTTCTATCCTTGTACCACCTAGCCTTTTATTTCAACTATTTTTTTTTACAAAAAAAAAAAATCCATAACAATGAAAAAAAAATCGAATTATTTTCATTTAGTTCTTGTATAATAACTATAATTAATTGCTGCATGTTTTTTAACTTGATCAGCAATACGATCAATATTTGTATTATCTGGTGTTATTATAAGATTAGATTCATCCGACTTTATTGAAGTTTTATTTTGTTGTTTGGAAATATATGTACTAACATATTTATCATCAATTTTCATCCATGATTGTGGCATTTCTTCAGTACTAAAAAGAAAATTTTAAGAACAAAAAAGAAAAACAAATAAAATAAAATTTAATAAGAAATTTTACCGTTGACGATATGTCTTAAATGTTGATGATGTCTGTTCATAATTATTAAGATTTGATGAATATGTTGCAGTTCCAACAGGTGGATAAAGTGCTCGACGTAATGTATTAAGATCAACACAAACACCATGTGGTTGTAAACGTTGAAGTTTTTCATATATTTGTTGACATTGTTGTTCATCATTTGGTAATAATGTTACTTCTGGTCCATGAATATCAATACGTTTTGGTGGTGCACTTTCTGAATGTCGTTTTGATTTAGTTTTAATATGAAAAGATTTTTTTTCTGGAATAGGTATTTTTTCATTACGACGTTGTTTACATGATGATGTTCGTCGACAATTTCTATCTATATTTGATTGTGTTGCCATTGTAATTGGTGCAGATTGGATTCGAGATGATGAATTTTTTGTTGGTGTTTGCTTCTATAATTAAAGACATACGTTAGTAAAAAAAAAAGAAAGTCTTCTTTTCTTTTTTTTTTCTTCTCGTTTTTTTTTATAATAATAACATCAATGTTGATGAGCTTAGATGCGTTGTGCGAAAGCACTCAAGAAAAAAAGACATATGCTGTTGATGGAATGAGGATATAGGATCCGACTCGTGTATGCATCAAAAAAGAAAAGAAAGAAGAAAAATTTTTATTATCTACCTACGTATTGACCTGTTGGTATACTCAATGATAATAGTTACGAACAAATATTGTAGTTCCCTTTTTTCTTTCAATGAAAAAGAGAGTGTAGTTAACAAACATGTTTTATATTTTTTTTTCTATTTTACGAAATATTTTTTTTTTCGGTTTGATGAACTAGTTTCCATATAAAATTTATCTCTCTAGTAGAATGATAAATTTTGAATATATGTTTTTCATTATTCATTAGCAAGAATACATTAAATTAGTCATTAGTTAAAAGTAATTTCGATGAAAGCAATTATCATGATGAAATTTTCTTTCGACTTTATCGGACAAAAAATAGTCATAAATTTTATTAATATCTTCTCCAAATACACTTCAATAAAGGAGTTTTTGTTGTTGTTCTTGTTTTTTCAAATTTACTAAGTGAATATTTATAATATAAAAATAAAAATCTTACTTTAGATATTGGAGGTGTCTTGTTATTATGTTGAATAGTTGCACTTGATACACGTGTCACTGTAGATTTTTCTTTCAATTGATTCGTAGCTGATGTTTGACTTACTTGACCGTTATCAAAAGTAAATGTATTTGTTGTCATTTGATGAGATTGTTCTATATCAAATGTTGCTTTCATTTTTTCTAGTTGTGTATAAAATTGTTGAATAAGAATGTGTTTATTAGTAATATCTAATGGTTGATTATCATCATAATGTACAGTAGCTAGATGAACAGAAGGATTAGATTTTGATGATATGTCTACATTAGACAATTGATAACGACCAATTAATGAATGTGGTTTCTGTTGCTAGAAATGAAATATTTCGTAAAGAAGATCAAATTTTTTTCTAGCTCCATTCGAATAAAAACGGCAAATTTCTGAGTATACTCTTAAAAATGCGTGCTTTTTTTTAGTCGGAGCCTTTTTTGTAAATCTTGATAACAATCAGACGTCTTCTAATACTCTGACGGTTCTGAAACAATGATTAAACTATTGAAAAAATTTTTAAAATCATATCAAATTAATCATAACTCAAAATGAATAGAATCAAATAAAGATATTTAAGATTGTTTCTAATAGAAAATGTAGTTTTCTGTTGGAATCAATGGCTATCATACATTTTATTGAACATGTTGAAATACAAATTTAATATTTATCGTATAAATGGTTTTTTTTCTTCACTTAGCTTTTATTACAAAATATGAACACTCGAAGATTTATAACATCTTAAAACAAGATATCCGTTTAATATAAAATATTATGTCATACCAATTTCGTTTGATCGACAAGTTCACAAACACTTGATATTGTTGTATTATCACATAAATTAGTATTATCCGTTGTAATCTCGATATTTATTGGTATCTGACAACTATAATAATAATAAAAAACATTTCAAACTAAAGAACAATCATATTTACATACTTTGAATCTGGGATCTGATTCTGACTACTAGAATAAAAAGTATATAAAATGTATTCATCTAACGAGACAATGTTATCAACCATCGGACACTATTTAATATTAGAATTTAGCTATAAGTGGATTTCTTTAAAAATGAAATTAAGTCTAAAAGGATTCTTCAAAGATTTTTTTATCAGAAGGTATTTTGAAACAATGATGTACAACATGAGATTTTAACATAGGAAATTCATGGATATCTGAACTATTTTAGACATTTTTTAGCCTTGTAAGTATTCATTCATAGTTCAAATGAACACTTTCGAGTGACCGGACAATGCGTCGTGGACATCGAGGTGTAAATGAGAATCTTTTGCATACTCTCACCTACCATTCATTTTCGATACTCCTTCAGAATACTTTAAGACTAACATGTTCGTACGACGAATTATCCTAGCATTAAACTTCTGATAGTTAGAAAGATTTTCTTCATAAGTCTAAACTCGTACTTCATCGTCAATGTATCATCAATTGAACGACCAACAATCGGTGTTGTTGTTGGACCATCGTACATTGTAAATGTTTCTACAATTCAATATGAATCAATAACAAAAAAAAAAAAAAATGAAAAGAATTATTTTTGCAATAAATTCTACCTGATAGATTAGTTGAATGTTTTGTAAATTCTTTTTTTGATTGTTCTTTTGTTGATGGTAATATTGCTAAATGACGAATTGGTTTTGCTACAACCATATCAGTCACTGTAGTAACATTTGGTTTTTTTGATGGAACATTTATTGTTAGACGTTTTACTTGAGGTATAATTGTCATCATTGTTGCAGTAATATCTCTTTGTTGCTTTTCACTACTAATAAAATTCTATTTTTATATTAATATAAAAGCGAAAGAAAAAAATGATCTATACGTTTCAATAGTTATTTGATTTTCATCTAGAAAACATTTCACTTCAATCGGTTTAATATTCTCAATATGATTTGATTTTGTAATTTGACTTATCTATAAAGAAATTAAAATAATCAAAATATTTTTCTTGTAATTTGTATTTTGTTTTTGTTTTTAATTCATTTACTCACAATTTTTTTCTTGTTTTTAATAGTCGACGATTGAATAGACATAATCTGAAATATGAAAAAGAAAAATAGAGAAAAAATCGGTGAAATTAACTAATATAAATTTTTCAAATGAAAAAATAAAATATATAAAATGAATTCTTAAATAGTAAAATTCGGTATATAAACTGCACTTTTATATATCGGTTTTCGATTAATTATTAAATTTTGAATAACTTTTTTTAATTCACAATTTGAATGTTCTACACGAGTTAATCGATCTTTTAATTGTTCTATATTAAGAGATTCAAATGATTGAAGACTGCGTTCAGCACGTAAACGTCCTGCTTGTTCATCAAGAAGACGATTATAAAAACTAGTATTTAAAAATCATTAATAAAGACAAAAAGTAAATTATGATAGTAGAAATTTTAAACCTTCTTTGAGCAGCTAATTTTTCTTCACAAATAACATCCTGTTCACGAACAACTTGATTAATTTCTTGCATACGAAATTTTTCATTTTCAATTTGTGTTTTCTACATAAATTAAATTAAAATGATGAATAAATCAAATGAATTAAAATTTTAATTTATATTTTACTTGTAGTTTTCGTTGATATAATCGACGTTCTTTGTTATAACGTTGATTCATATATTTTTCAATTTCGTCAACTTTTTCCTATGAAATAAATTCATTTACATACTTCTTTTTCTTTGATAAATATTAATGCTCATCTACTTGAACAAGTTGATTATAATCATTTTTAAGTTTATGTCGAAGATTTCCAATATACTCTTGTGCTAATGAAGAATCATTTCGTTGATTTATTGCCCATTGTAAGTCTCGTTCACTTTTACTTAATTCTTGTTCGAAACGATGTTGGATACGTTCGATAGCTTGACGATGTAATTCACTGGGTGCTCCTTAGTAACATTAATAGAATTAAACAATTGTATGGCCGCAGGTTATAAACACTTACGAGTAGTTTTTTCTCGACAAGAATGCGAACGATGACGTGTTATATTCCAACTTGGCAAAGACATTAATGTTTGAGATCTATCGGCTATCTATAAAGAAAGCCGAGAGCGATTTTCTAAGAAAACAAACTCGAATATAGACAAAAAAAAAATCTATTTCCTAATTGCTTAATAAAAAAATTGAATTCTTTATATTTTAGAAATATAATCTGTTATCCTGTTAAGTTGTTTAATTTCTGAAATATCAAATGGTAGAAATGAAAATAGCATAGAACTTTAATCTCATAGCTAGAAATAAAATGTTATTGAGATTCAGATTAACATTCAAGAAAACACGGATGTAGTTTTTTTGTTTTGGAGGTAATAAATTTTTCAATGTCTTATCAGACCAAAGACTTAAATTGAAGAGCTTAGTTCTTGGTATTTCTACCTACAACTAACTTCCTATAATAAGGAAAAAAGAGTTTCAACCATTCAGTTTCAGAAGATGGAAAAGAACTTTTCAACTCATTGAAATTTGTAAATAGAACAAGCAATTACATCTGAAGACTATTCTGCATAAAATCAATTTCCTTCTTTTTTTTTTAAAGTCTACTTAATTCACAATGCTCGAACTGTTTTTTTAAACTTTTTTATACTTAATCGATTCTCTTTAAATTTTAACAACTGATTGAATTCTCAAAAATGAAATAAATCTAGGATTCTCATATTAACAAAACTTTGTCCAGTAAGGAATTTACATTCTTCCTACGTTTTATTTGTTATAGTATTATTGTTAATTACACAAGAATTCTTAAGTCTTTACACTTAATAACAATAATAAAAAACTAGAAACCATTTCGAAATCAAGTAAATTTTTACTAAAATTTACTCTAAAGTAAACGGTAGGTGTTTTTACAAACCTCTCGTTCTTTTCTTACATTCTTCACCTTTCGATTGACACCTAAGAAAAAAAATTTCAACAGCCATTATTGTTCATGTTGTGATGACATATTCATCCAACAAACTGTACAATTACATGTTTCACTCGTTACTGACATCTGCAGATGACTAATTGTTTGATACAATAATTAAATCAATATAAAATGAAATCAGTAAGAATTTCAACTAATAGATATTATCTTTCGAAACCTAATTGAGTAGCTTATCGATTATTCTTTTTTTTTTGTTTATTAAACCAATTGTAGAATACACAAAATGTCTAAAAATGTCCATAAAATATCCAACCACTTTCCCTAGCAACCAAGCGCGATATTGAAACGATTGAAATCTTTTCGCCATTTACAAATAATACATCAGTATAACTCCATTCGTTCTTGTCAAAAACTTAAGCAAAACTTTACGAAACATGCATAACTTTATCTATTAGTTAATAATACACAGGATGTGGGTTTGGATGAACAATACTCACATCTACGACCCACACCCACATCTCTTCTTTTTTACAGTTGAAGCAAGACAAAACTTTAATGACATAATGAAATATTTGTATGTAAATATATTCAGTAATGTAGATGTATTTTTTAAATACTTATATTGTTTACATTGGATGTTCCCAAATTCTAATCAATCCGTCCTGATATGCTGTACTCTAGTAGATAATCTCTTTGGAAAAACGGTATTTCTTCTAAATTTCATTGATTTATACCATTTCTCATTAGGAGACGTAGCAATTAGATATTTTGTCCAAGTATTTTGGTAATATAAAACTTCTTCCACTTTCTCCAGATGCAATGAAAATTTTTGCCGGCAGAAAAAAGATAGTCAGGAACGATTTGTTTTTTAACTGAGGATTAATGTTGTAAAATCAGCCCTACCACACAACAGGTAAGCTAGTCTAAGACCAGAACAAAAAGTATATTCAATCCGTTTCTTTTGTTTTTCAGTGAAAAAAGAAACGATATGCAAAAAAAACATAGAAAATATGGTAAAACATATGCTAGAAAAATTTGTCTCTTCGTTTTACTATCATTTTTTTGGTATCGTTTGGAAAATAATGGTCATTCCATTAAAAAATTTTCTTACTTTTTCATTTTTTTTCGGATACATGTAAACTTTGACCGAGCTTTGCTGTAATGATAATTCCTAAATATTTGCATTTTTTGACATGGTTTTGAGTGTTGCTATGAATGATCACAAAATGGATATCCACATCCATCTATCAACATTTCAATATTTCGAGGAGTATCTTTATCGGAATGTATTGAAAAACAAGGATTCTGTTACCATGAGAAAATTCAACGAATGAAAGGTAAAAGCATGTGAAAATCGTGTAAAAAGAGATCTACAAAAATCACTAGAGTAGAGTGTTTACAAGCGGCAACTGTCAACCTTAAATCTTCAACGAATAAATAGACTGTTTGTTATTTGGAGACAACAGTCGAGCGAAAAACAAGATTATTCATCTGTATATATATATATATTTCATTCTACATCAATTGAGAATCCTTTGGTGCATTATTCTCTCCAATCATTTGCCAATATTAGGCAATAAAAAAATTAGTCTTAGTTTTCCTAAAGCAGGACATATGCCATTTTAAATAAACAAAACAACCTTTGTGTGTTTTCTTGCCTCAAAAAAGGTTTCTTTTTAGGACATCTATCAAAAAGAATTCGAATAACCTCTAAATAGTTACTTTATAAAGCATTTTTTAAGTAAAAAAAGCTGATGTTTTGGTATTGTCTGTCGATTTCTTTGGTAAAAATCTTTTCCATTCTCGCATAACTTCTTCATACGTTATTTGTTCGACTGCAATATTTTGTATATACGTGATTTGAATGTAAACTGTTGAATATCTTTTGCCTAGTTGGTAATGATAAGCCACGAGAGGGTGGCGAATATATATATGAAAATGAGGTCGAGCCAGTTTCTATATATCCTGACTTTCACTTATCCATTCTAATCTCAGCTTTGTTTTTTTCTCGTAAATAAGATATTCTTTCTGCAAGATATAACTCTTTATCAATAATAAAATGATTTAAGTGAATGTGGGACCTTTCACGTCTATATATTCTTCGCCTTCGCTTCATATTTCTGGCGACTCGAACAAGATACGATGGCCATAATGTCATACATGTCTTAACATTTTCATATGTGCTACATCTATCGTACAATACAGATAAATAGTAAGAGAAGAGGGAAAAGAATGCTTGCTCATCAAAATTGTACACGAAAGAAAGCCAATGCTCACATATACACTTAAGAAACGGTGTGAACATGTCCCAATTCATTTTACAAAAAGAAGAAAGAGATTAGAAGAAAACCCGAATAAAAGTTAGGAGTTCCCTCGTCAAGTACTTCATTGTTCCAACTATTTGCATCATGAGTCATTCCAAAATCAATTACAGCTTCTGAACGACGAGACCTCATTTTCTGTCTTTTCTAACCACGCCATAATATGGTTTCCGTTTATATTATTTGCGGCAATATTCCAAGTAACATGCTTTCCATTTAAATCTTCACATATAATAAGAAAGGTTTATTATAACATTGAGCAAATAGGTGAAAAAGAGGAAGGGATTCTGAAGGAATATATATTACACCTAGTAAAATTGAATCAGGATTGAATTGTATTTCTATCAAAAGAAAACTCAGATCTCTCGTTGCCACATTAAACTATAATGAATGATGGCATCATATCGATACTGCCTGCAAGAATTGGTATCTTCTTGAATTAACCAAATGTAGTTTGGACATGTGGGTAATCTTCCTTTAATAGTTGATTCAATCTCAATGAGAAGATAAACGTGTAAAGAATGATTAACGATGAGGACATCCATATCGGCAATATGAGTATTTAAGTCTTGGACATTATAAAGAAGAAATACTTTCACGTGAGTTCCACTGATTTATGATTTCAGAAAAAAGTTCTTTTTTTGTCTCAATTTTTATACTCTATCAGGATTTCTATTGTTATCTCAATGGCAGAGAAAATTACTGACTCCAAATGAAAAGTTAAACAAAAAGAATTTTAAAATTTTTATAAATAAATACGAAATTGAAATAAAGTTTTTAGACAATAATCAAATCATCATTTTTATATTCGACTTATAGCAGTTTCACAACATTTATAGAAACACACTAATCTTGACATATTTTTGGACTTATCTCTCCGAATGAGTCTTCTTTTAAATAACTATGAGAAAAAAAAGGCAAGCAAGCATTTATGTCATTTACTTATAGTCCTCATATATGTATTCAAGTCTTGTAGCATATTTGAATACAACTAATCTTTTCAACCATTTATTGATGAAAATTTTTCAGTTTTTAAATCAACTTTTCTCAGCAGCACAAATAAAAATTTGAGCAGAAAATGTACTATTAATCAATGTAATAATCAATCTTATTTTTCTCATTATTATAACTCTGATTGATTTTTGCTTTTTGTCGTTTCAATTTTTTAGTTTATTTCGAATATTTTTCAATATGCTTTCATTCAATATCCGATCCTTTTTTAATTATCATATTCAAACACATGGTCTTTAAGATATAGAAGACAATGGACTTATACTTAGGGTAACAAGTAACTGAAATTTACGCTACATCAAGATATATGAAGGTTCTAGTTTCACTAAAATTTTCATTTCATTTGGCCGAACTGTAACGACTCTAGAAGGATAGAAAGTCATGGCAATGCACACAACCAAAAGGATTCCTTGTATCAGAGCGATTCAAAAAATTCCACACTTCTCAAAGATTTTCTCACTCTGAACAAAATTTTTCAATTTGTATTTGTGAGTTAGATAACGGAACGTATGATGGTCACATACTTTTCTTTGAAAGTTGGTTTCGACAAAGAGTTATAAACAAAACATTACGGTAACCTACTCATCGTTATTGTTATACTCTCTAAAAAAAGCACATTTTTCAGAGTTTTGACAACAATGTCGAACATCAACGATACTACTGTTATTTCTATTTTTTTTAATAATAAGGTAGTGTTCGAAATATGATAAAAGACAATAGGACTCTATTATTGCATCAAAAACCCTTGATTTTGACTGGCAACTAATATTTATTCTCGTTGTTATTCAAAATAAATGACATCTATCAGTAGAGAATATACAAAAATCTATAAAAAGTTTTTGAATGAAAAAGTTTAGTCATCTTATGGTCCGAGGGATGTCATAATATCCGGAACTCGAGTATCGAGATTCTCAAACTAGGGGTGACCCTTTATCTTTACTTTTCTTTATAATAAAGGATAAAGATAAATGAATCCTTTACTCTTAAAAAATAAAGATAAATGGATCCTTTATTTTTAAAAAATAAAGTTAAATAAATAAAGGAATACTTTATTTTTAAAAAATAAATGTAAATGAATCATTTAGTTTTAAAAAATAAAAGAAAAATAAAGGAATAAAAGATACTTTTTACGACGACAGATAATGTAATTGGAAGAGCACTAGAATCATGAAATAAATCTGTAGAGAGATTATTACGATTTAAAAATGTAAATTCGATTTAAAATGCGTTTCCCAAGATGAAATTCAAAAATAACGGAAATGAAAGCTTTATTTCTGATCTTTTAGGGGTACTAAGAAAGAGGAAAAGCTTCTTGGAACATTCTAATGTGATCTAAAGCTTTCTATGTATTCAGGCATCTTTGTCAAGCTTTAGTTCAGAATCAAAGAATGTCTCCATCGGATCGATTATCACTAAATCTCCATATTTCTAAATAGAATTTCTTCATAATTTTGAATCTCACTTCTAATTATCCACAACATTACCAAATATACTCTATATGCCCTTAACCTCAGAAAGAATTATAAGTAATAGCATAAGTTTTGTATGTTTCGTGGCATGTCTGCTTGCTTGTGTGAACTGGCAAGTACGTATACATTTGTGGGATTTCCAAGAAGCTATTTAAATTAAGCCCTCTCTATCCCGAAAATTTAGTCAGTCACATATTTTCACCATCTAATTCTTGTCGCATTTATTTGGTTGAGGATAAGAATCTAATTTTTGGAACTCGGGAGTTGGGATTCGCTGTAAATATTGGCGTTATTAACGTGAAAAGGGTGCATAGTGTCATGACTCTTTCTATGTGTTTGGAAAGGGGTGTAAGTATGTAGCTGATGGAGGGAAACGTGATCATGCACTTGAAGATATTCACTGGAAGAAACACATACGAACCAGTTTTTAACAATCATTCACACACTCATCATAAACTTCAATTGCAGTGCTTCTGTTTCAAAGAAAAAATTTGATGTTGCACTTGCAGTAACAGTACAAAACGCAAGTCAGATCGTTAAGGTGATATGAATCAAAGAGCAGAAGTAACTTAGCCAAAGTGACACTATTTCGATAGTGCTTTTCATGAAATGAAGCATGTTTCGAATAAAAAACGTACAGATAAATATGAGAAAATAAAACTAGTGCTTTGCAAATCAGTAATGTTCACTAATATTGATAAGAACATGTAAACTTTAGAGATCTTTTATAATAGAAAAATGGTCTATGCTCACAATTGTTGTCACGCTAGTAGAAAACAATCTATTTAACCATCTCAACAGATCCTCACAAATGACAACTTCAATATGAGCAAGAAACTATTCAAATAGATTATTAATATCTTTTTCCTTGACTTTTGCCCTCTGGTCTCTCGTACAAAGTGTGATCATCTGTTATTTTTTCGAAATCATCTACTCGATAACTTCATTAGAATAAATTTGAAGTGCTTGATGCAGTATTTGCTAAAAACAACTATACGTGACTATCGTGAAATCTGTGTGAAAATCCAAATTTTATCTGTATTTTTTTTCATTTTAAATGTAAAATTAAGTGTCATTATAGTAAAAGTAAAACCGAGACTCACTCATAATCATTAATCAATGTTGCAAAAAAAGTATATGATTTCTTATTTTAACAGTAAGCTAATAAATGCTTTTCACAGCTTAATTTTCGAGGATATACTTTCTGTTGATTGTATTACAAAAATTCCAATTATTGACTGTTGTATGAGAAACTCCTGTTGGTTAGTTGAACTAAAAATACCAGTAACTTATTAGTGATTGTGATAGTCTACATATTAAAAGCAAAGACCTTGAATAAATATACGAAGAAATAAGAAATATTTCGTAGAACATACGAAAAAGTAAGGATGTGGATAGAGTGTGGAATACAAGTGCGATGGTTTCCTACTATCGGGTTCAAATGCACACTTACACACTCTAACCCACCCACATACTTATTATATATCCGTCGGGTTTCTATTTCGTTGTTTCGTCATATAATTTACTGAAATGTTGTTCTTAAACTGTGGAAAAATATCTAATCCAAACTAAAGGTAATCAAGGGAAACTAACTCATGCACTAGCTAAAAAATTAGGGTATCTGGTTAAACATTTCTCTATATAATTTGATGAGAATAATGCACAATGAAACTGAAATAAACAAGTTGAAACGGTTATCATAGTATTTATTATGTGGCTTTCTGTGAAGGGGAAACAAAAATTTTTTGGAATTATGGTATATTTGTTTTTAATTTTATCGCCATTTACTTTCAGGATTGCAATGAATCAAATATAAACTAATATTACTGCTCTTTCTATGAGAAATTCTACCATGCAAGTATTCATAAGATTCATGATAGTTGTTTACTATTTTTTTTCTTTCTCTCTTCGTCTCTCTCTCACGCATACAGCAAGACAGTCTCACCTCAGGTACTTTGTTTAGTTCTCATTAAACGTTCTTCGAAAGAGAATGAACAATAATTAATTTTTCAAATGCATTTGTTCACTATTTTTTCAATATGCGCGCTATTCACGTTTTTTTTCGAAAATCCTTTAAGAAAACTCGAGTCCATACATACGAATACTAGACAACACAAATTAAGATTCGACAATCGAATCGTTTTCATAGATCAGTTTTACATTGACCAACTTGTCTGTTTTCCAGTAGGTAGGAAAGGATGCACAGGTCAACTCCTTTTATCTGTATTTGGTTGAAGAGTTTCTTTTCTTAACTAAAGTCTTCAATCATTCAGACCATACTGATAGAATTGAGATTCTTTAAAAATTATCTTTCGTGAGCTTCTCCCAATGATCTAATATTTTCTTTCATAAAAAAATCTTCAACTAAATACGGATATAGAGAATTAACATATGCATCGTGCCCTACCTACTGTACAGTAAACAAGCTGCTCTGCAGATAGTGCTCTTTGGAAACGATTCGATTTCCACAATGTACCTTGGCTTTTCTTTGATTCTTGAATATAGATTCAGCTTTTTCCTAAATAGTTTTAGAGAACTGTATTTGAATTTGAAGTTTGTATGGAAATTTTTGGAAGTAAAAAGTGACTTTTTACTATTATTAAACTAGTCTACCTTCTATCCCAATTATCATGGTAAATTTGCATTGCGATATACTATAGAGAATAAATATATCAATAGCAAATAGTGCCTGCCAAGGTAAATATATCAATGGCAAATAGTGCCTGCCAAAATAAATATATTAATGGCAAATAGTGCCTGCCAAAAGAAGCTTTTTTATATGTCGATACACTTGGAATTAAATCATACAAAAAATTATGTTCATTACAGCTTATGTGTTTTATTTCATGATTCTAGTGCTCTTCCAATTACATTATCTGTCATCGTAAAAAGTATTATTTATTCCTTTATTTTCCATTTATTTTTAAAAAATAAATGATTCATTTACATTTAGTTTTTAAAAATAAAGTATTCCTTTATTTATTTAACTTTATTTTTCAAAAAATAAATGATCATTTATCTTTATTTTTTAAAAATAAAGGATCCATTTATCTTTATTTTTTAAGAGTAAAGGATTCATTTATCTTTATTTTATAAAGTAAAAGTAAAGTACCACCCCTAATTCCACTGCATACGAACTTATTTCTTTGTATGTGATACGGAGACGCGGGTGTAGGTGTGGATGTTAATCTTCAATTTATCCAAACCCACACCCTCACCCACATCCACTTCCGCGCAAAAGCTATTATTTTCTGATAGAAATTTATTTAGGTATTTTTATTTGTTTAATTTATAAAACAAATCGACAGTGAGTACGAAACAGAATGTTTAAGGAAAAAATCTGCTAATCATGTCGTTCAAATTGATCAAAAATAATGATTATAGAAGTTCCTGAATTAAAAATAATAATTTGTAATACGTGAAAGCCATGTATCACAAGTATTCTGGCGGGCGAAACTGTTGAAAAACGCGTTAGAGATACTTGAACATGTTAAAATGCGTAAAATTTTTCGAGACTTACACGGTTTTACCTGTTTGCAAGGCAAATTTTACGGATTTTGCCACGTTCAAAGGCAAAAACATGTATTAACGTCGAAAGATCAGTTAAGAAGACATTTTCTTGAACACGTTCCACTACGTTCGATAATAACTAATTATATCTTGTTTTTTAAGCAGCTCAGCACGTCTAAACGAAATTGTCGCTTGAGATTCATTGAAATGCAGAATCTTTAATCCGATAACTTACGCTTATATGAACACGTCTGATGTAAAAATTATTATCCATAGACCGTTCTGATTAGAGATGTAATAATACCCATATGATATTGTGGTGTTGGTATTAGTCAATATTGATATTGGCGTCGGTGGTAATGGTGTTGTTACATTCCTAGCTCTGAATTTTTATCTGAATGACAAATCATTTTTTAACAATTGTAAAAAGAAAAGAATATTCTTTAAAGACATCTGACTATCCTTTTTTCCTTTATATGTGTGAGATAATGTCAGTTTCTATTATTTATTAGTTTAATTTGCTTATGTATTATTTTCCTCAAAGCTCAAATTTAATTCTGATCTATTTGTGTTGTTGCATAATTATCGGCAGATTTTATCTTTTCATGTTTCTGTCTTTCTCACACTCTCTCTACTCTCTCCTCTCCTCCATAGTCTTTCTCTCAAATCAGTTAATTTTCTCTTCTCTCTCGCTTTCTCTCTCAGAATTTCCTTCTTTCCCCTCTCTATTCTCTCTTTTCCTCCTCAGTATGATCCCTCCTTTCTCTCTCTTCATCCTCACTATGACCTCCCTTTTCTCTCTTCCTTCACCGTCAGAATGACTCCTCCTCTCCCTCGTTCTCTCTCCCTGCACCATCATTATTGTCCCCCTACTTTTATCTCTCTCTTCACTCTCAGTATGCCTCTTCCTTCATCCTCACTATTGCCCCCATCATTTTGTATCTCCCTTCACCCTCAGATATATGCAAACCTCGTTAACTCGTTAATTTGAACCAAAAGTCGTTAAGTCGTTACGAGTCTACGAGTTTTACACATATGGATTGTTCTTGGTGCTGGACATTCACGTGGTGAACAATCATTGTACTGATTACTCCGTGTGTTGAACATTCCTCTGCTGAAAGCTCCGTGCTGAATATTCCGATTCCCGTACATATTGAATTGTATATTTTGTTCTTTTTTCTCTTCAGTTCTATTTTGTTCATCTCTCTGTTATTTCTGTTAATTTTCTCATTTGTTTCGATAGATTATCCATTCAAACATCTATTCTTTGTACGATCCAATCGGGCATTCGATAGGTGTTTCGACGCGTCGATTTTAACTTCCGATGAGCATCAAAATTCTATATCGAACAATCGAGTTCCTACTTTTCGATAGATCGAGGGCTCGACGATAGGTTATTTCTATGCTCAGCCTCCGATCACACGAACGCTTGTTTCTGAGTCAGTCAAAATTCGAACAGAATAAAAAAGATTTTGTCCCATAGATACCTTCCTCTTGAGCTGTTGAAACCTATCGAATGAACATGCAGGAGAAGATTGGAACATGTGTACTTATGATTCAGTTTTGTCGAATATCTAAACGACATATGAACTGATATTCTTCTGTACAATATTTTGTCATGCTCATACATACCATTTGATAGAGGAAAGGATGTGGGTGTGAGCGTGAGTGTTAATCTTCAATTTATCAACAACTACACCCACCCAC
>CAJNOL010004157.1:0-17187 GCA_905250125.1 Rotaria sordida | reverse complement strand
AAAAAAAAAGATTTCAAATTTTTAGAATAGTTCTATCCTCGCACCATTTTTTTAACGTTAAATTCCTTTTTAGAAAGATGTTTCTAGCCCAACTCGCTTGAAATACATTGACAACAAAAAAAGATGGCAAACAAATTCTCTGAAGTTTCGTAGAACTTTACTATACTTTCATACTATGGTAAAAATGCACGAAACCTCATTAAATATTTCATAAGGTTGTGGCTGTTACTGTAGATTGTGACTATAAAATTTATAGTAGCACCCACATCTACTCTTTCCTTTTAGTTGTGAAAGAGAAATAAAATAAAATTCAATCCGTTACAATAAGTTAAATTAAATTATTAACATTGCCATCGAGCACTATTCATACTTTGCCCAAAGGAGATTTTGATACTGAAGAACATTTTGCTTGATGATCATACCACCACAGATCATTCCTCAGTGATATTCTCATCAATGGTATTTACTCTAAAGGACATTTTTTTCATGGATGAAAGGTTAGGACATTCTAGATTATTATATTAACAACCAAAATTCTGTTGAACTGAAACACAAAATGATTTATTTGAGTAGCACCATGGTACAATGAATCGAAAAAAAGTTCATACAGAAAAATATTATCGACATGATCCTAATTTGCGATGCACAATTGTTTACCCGATCATTGATTCGCCGTTGTCGACACATTTACTTTGACCACCAAATCGATTGGTTGGACATGGGAGACCTTCACGAGTTGTACTACTGCAAGCATATCCAGGTGGACATGAAATACATACAGCCATGCCAGGTTTATCAGCATAGGCGCCATCTTTGCACAATTCACACTGAACTGATCCTAAATTAACTTGTGCTGAGCCAGGTGCACATAGAACAGGTAGACCAGCTGGATCTGGGCAGTAACGACCTAAACAATGATATGATGAACAAGAAATTTTTCTTAAACAATATTCTCTTCTATTTGTGTGATTGTCGAATAAAAAAATGAACTAGTCAAAAATCTAAGGCATAATTATTCTCGTACAATTACTATTATTTTCTTATTTAAATTCAAGCTCTTTGTTAGATGTTGCTGCAAAACATCTTGTCATCAATTCAACTTTGACACATTTAATAATATAGAATTGAATATTTTGCAATCTTTTCCTCGTCATCATATTCAATGTATTCAGTGCATTTATAAGAAAACTGAATACACTGATAAAAACGTTAGGCCTAATTCTATGTTGTTTTATTGAATTGGACTTACAAAATGGTAATAGAAATTTTGAGTTCATATTTTAGAAATGTTTTCTTTCAGAATTAATTGATTTTTTTTTTTGAGTTTAAATAGTGACATTGAATAGATTTATTGAGATGATTATGATCACTCGACTTCACATCAAATATTATTCATTGGCAAAAAAAAACTAACTGTCGAGTAAATCTTGGATAATGATAGGCAGAAAAATCTGATATGACCACACAAATATAGTGGATGTCCAAAAATTGTCAAATTTCAATTGAGTATTATATTCTGATACAAAAAAAAAATCTTACTGATGTCGTGCTCAAAATGTAAAAGTCGTTTACGTTTTCAAAGGTTTCATAAAATGTACTTGATTTTTATAAAAATAAAACTTCAGAAATATCCAGGAATTTGCCGTTTGTTCTTGGACAAACTGTAACTTTTTTATTACTAGAGATCTTATTGATATCCTATTTATTTTTCTTATAAAGAGTCTATTGAAAGTATAGCATTGATCATGTAGAGAGTTTCTGTTCGTTTCTAATTGAATTGAAAAACGAGTAAAACAATAATAGAAAGGATATTCGCAAACATTTTTCATTGTTATACTTTTCAAGCAGCATGTGTGTATAGGATTTAATTGAAAGTAATAAGCGCTTTATCGACTTACCCGGTCCACAAATAAGGCAATATGTTGAACCTGTTTGTACTGTTTTATAACCACTTGGACAGTCGGGTGTCGGTGTGGGTGTGAGTGCGGGTGTGGGTGGGTGTGGGTGTGTGGGTGTGGGTATGGGTGTAGGTGTGTGGTTGTAGGTGTGAGTTAAAATAGAATAAACGCGCACCCACACCTACACACACCAACACCCACCCACCCACACCAATACCCAACCTACACCCGCACGCCCACGCCAACACCCAACCTACGTCCACACCTCACACCCACGCTCTCTAAATGAAACGGTTATCAAGTGGAAAAATAGCTATAGTACGGATACAAAATACTGATCCAAGTGCCAATGCTACATTTGAAGTCCAAGCAACTGACGATAGAAGTGTCACCATTCGAATTATCAAAGTTCGACATCATAAATAAGATCTTGCATCTTTTGCATACTCGAAAATCGTATATATGTAACCCTGTCATTTACGTCCACGTATTAAAAATTTTTCCGGGTCTCTGTTTCTCTCATAGATTCCAAAGATAGGATGAAAAGCTTGTTAGCGTAGGCTTAGAGAAGTCTAAAAAGGGAAACTTGTCTCTTTAAAGTGCAATCTAAGTTAGAACAAATTGCAGAAACAACTCAGCAACTGGAGAGATTTAATGGAGAATCTCATCGTCATATTGAATAAGGCATATACTTCAAAAATCTTATGCATTTCATGAAGTACCAGATGACTATTAGAATTACTTTCCAGTGTAGATAATGAATGAGACGAAGGCGAACATTAATGATCTCTATTTTCAAGAAAAAGATGCCAACTATTTGCTTTATTCTATTTTAATTGATATTCATTAGAATATGAAAAAGAACGGATTCAAAATGAAAGGGAAATATTTTGGCAGCTGACGTACATTTACAATCGCATTGTACAAACTCAGACCTAATTGCATATATTGCATACATCATGCATTTTGAGTTTTAAAACTTCCTGTCGCTGATCGGTAGCGAGAACAATTTACTCCAATGTAATATCTCATCAGATTTAATGTGATTTCGTTAGAAGTTATTCGAATCTTTAGGAAAGACTTCGGAAAATAATTTCTCGAATTTCGGATCGAACGGTTTAACCCTTTGGAGCCGGTGGTACAAGGGTTGTGCCATCTGTTTTTCAATAAAGAGAAAATTGTTTTATTTACATTAAAACGTTAGGCCTGGAAGGTCATATCTTACTTCATTTGTCATCCCATGCACATCTTTTCTTTCTGTCGTATAGGTCCTTCTCAGAGATTCTTTTTTTTTTCTACTACTGTACAGTGACGTCATTATTTCTCTCTCTTCTTCTAATATATTGTTTTCGAGAATATTCCTACTTTCTATTGCTCTTGTATATATATCTACTTCTATTCTCATTGATACAATTACATTGTTCTTGCTAGTGCAATAGAATTATCATTTTCTTTCACTATTTTTATTGCTTATTCAATACACTTTGTTAGTTTTTCGTTCAGAGGGAATTAAAACGACTTGTATATTTGATTTCTTTCTATTTTGGTTATAACAAAAACCAAACAAATGGAAGTCTATGAAAATAATGAAGCTTATGACGAGTCCTCTGATTCATGTATCAGTGAAGACAACACCGAGAGCGAATCAGATTTTGATTATAATGGTTTAATAGACGATCTAGACGAACTTCGAATTTCAGAAGAAGATTCAGATGCAAATGAAGAGGAGATGAATTCTGTCAATGAAAGTCATGTCGCTAATGACGGCTTTACCTCAGTTTCTCTCAAAGAAATAACTCTAATTTCAGTTTTCAGAAACTTTCTCACCGAAGAAATTTTAAAACTAATTACTGATCAAACAAATATCTATGGAAAAGATAAAAAACGAAGAAAAAGCCAGACAAAAGTCAATAGCTGGAAGGATATAAACAAGAAAAATATTGAATCCTTTCTTTTAATAATTATTCTAATGGGAATTCATGACTTGCCAAAGATGAGACTTTATTGGAATAAAGATATTATTTTTCGTAATAATTTTATCTCTTCGGTTATGTCAAGAGATCGTTTTCTTCAAATATTTTATAATTTACATTTGACCGATAACTCATTGGAATCAAAACGAGAATCCAAGGACTACAATAGAATTTACAAGATTAAGAATTTCACTGAAATTTTACTGGAAAATTTTCAAAACAATTATCACTTTGGACGCTATGGTTCAATCGATGAGACTATGGTAAAATTCAAAGGAAGATCAACTCTCGAGCAGTACATACCTGTAAAACCAATAAAAAGAGACTAAAAATTCTGGTGTTTATGCGACTCCATTACTGGTTACTTATTCAACTGTAAAATCTACGTAGGAAAAAACACCGCGATGAGCAGGAAACATTATTAGGAGAATGTGCCGTTTTCAGTCTTATTTCTGACCATAATTTCGAAGGAAAGTATTTATATTTCGACAATTTTTTTTACTTCGATTCAATTATTAGAGAAGTTTAAGTTACAAAACATAATAGCTACTGGAACGATTAGGTCAGATTGTGTGGGTGTTCCATCGAATTTTGCCGTGAAAGAGAAAATGAAACAAGAAAATTGCAAGTCAATAATTGTGTCAAACACTATTATCTTTAAATGGATGGATACAAAACACGTGTTTTTGGCGTCAAATAACTGTGAAGACAATAAAGTTGTTCCAGTTTCTCGACAACCAAAAAATGGCCAATTTATTACGATTAACTGTCCAAAAGCAATAAACGATTACAACAAGTTCATGCGTGAAGTTGATCGATTCAACCAAAGAATATCCTACACTGTAAAAAAAAGGTACGATACTAAACCATTTGGACTGCTACGAAACCTCGAATAGTTTTTCACCATGTTGCGAAACCTAAAAAGGTTTTTGAGCACATTGCGAAACCTTGAAAGGTTCCGATTTTTGTAACGAAATTCGAACCATTTAAGGTTCTTTAGTCAAATAAGAAAAGCTTTGAAAATGCTTTTTCGACCACTCACAATCATTGTGAGGTATGTAGGATTTTTTACGGAACCTTTTTTCAAAATTTCTATTTTCGATAAAAAAAGTAGTTCGATATAACATCTTACTGTTGTACGGTGCATGAGCTTATTACTAGGATACTGACTCAAGTGGAAACATCGTTGTAATGAACTATTTTTCTGCAAAATCAAAAAAAAAAGGAATATTTACGAAACCCTGAAGGGTTTCGATTTTGTTACAAAAATCGGAACCATGCGTGAGTTTTTTATGGTACCATATTTTTTCTCAGTGTACTATATATTTGATCACATGCCTTGAAGAAACTGGCTTCGGCTTTTTATTTACTTTCTCAATGCATCTATTTCCAATTCGTTTATTTGTTACAATCAATTAGCTGAAGATAAATTATCATATTTAAATTACTTGGTTTCAATAGCAAAGTCTCTCTGCTCTGGTACTGAACGAATAAGTCGTGGAAGATCTCCTTCTAAGAATTCTCAAGTAGCTTCGTCACAGTCTATTCTTCATTTTGACAATGAAATGCATTTGCCTGTAAAACGCACACGAAGATGTGCCTATTGTAGTACAAAAGGATAACAAGTTTGATCGAGCATCAAGTGTTACACTTGTAAATTAGCATTCTGTGTAATAGATGAAAAAAATTGTTTTTTTTTGATTATCAGAAGGTTTTTATGTAATCACTTTGAGCCAAATAAAATCGATTACAAAATCATTTTTGATTGAAAAAAAAGTTCCAGTCTCAAAGGGTTAACTAGACAAAAGATTCGATAGAATACAACCAAATTATGTCAAATAATCTAATAAAATTCTCTCAATCTCTACATTCACATAGGACAGATTATTTTTCTAGATGATAAACAGAGCTGCCAACAAAAGAAAGAATTCTCAAGATTCGAAAAGATACTTTTCAAATTTTCGTAGTTTACGAGTTTTTGATGTATTGACTTCGTATAGTATGTATATTCTCCTTCGTTTCTGTTGTGGATATTATGAATAGTTCGCAAGTCGATGTAGTTCTGAAAGTCTAAAATAAAGATCATTGTCACGATAGAGCTTTTATAAAAGTCATCCATAGAAAAATGATTAACCTGACCATAAAAGATAAAGATTATTATGCAGAGAAACGAAAACCAATTCAAATTCAGAATGAATTTCGAGAAAGAAAAATAATACAAAGCAAAATCTGCTCTGTATGCTAAAGAAATATTATATTCATTTGAATTCGTTATGAACATCAAAATTAATTCTTACTTTGCATGCTGAAGAGTAGATTCAAACAAATCTTAGGAAATATCAATCGACAACAATGAAAAGTAATGAGGACAGATCAGATGAAAACTTAGTGAGACAAAATCTACATTAAAAAATCTTGAAGTTTGTAGAGAAACGTTTATCTACATAATATATTTATCACTTAACATTGTTCTTCAAATTTTGCTCGATCGATCAGCTATTGTTTTTTTCCAATAGCTAATCATATCAACAGTGTCAAAAGCTGTCTTTTGTTCAGTAATGGCTTGAATTTCGACCGGTGTAAGGATAAAGTGAAAGAGATGGAGATCCGCAAGACGGCAACCTATAAGTTCACTGAAAAGACTGTTAATATCTGAAAAATTCACTTTGATTGCCCCAAAACTCTCTTTGACCTCGGGTAGTGAAGAATTGATCCATATATCAGACCCTAATGTGAGTGATTGATGAATTTGACATTTAGAATCCCCAATAGAAATTGGAAAGTAGTTCAAATAATCTTCTGTCTGTACATAAATTTTAATGTAAATCAAGAGCGGCATTAAGTAAAGCAATGCAACAAGTATTTAGTAATGGAAATATCTATTGTCGATTTTATTGAAAAGAATTAATAACTTTATCTTTTCGCTGCTGTTAAAAGGACTCAAAGTTATCTCAAATCATTCCCCATAAATTCTAATAATTACTCCGAAATGAAATAGAAAAAAAAAATACCTTTTACATAGCTTTGCTGTTAAAATCATATAATCTGATCATACTTTTGATTTCCTCAACAATATCAAACGAATACAATAAAAAAAAACCGATTTGAATTTGAATGAAGTTGAAAAATGCTGGACGAAAAGTATCGTGTCAGCTCCATGAGCATTGCTTAGTTCTTTCTTGAAGCAAAAAGGATTGTGTGGTGTACTGAAGATACATTATTGAGTGAATTGACATCCCATACTGTGATTCTTGGAGTCACTAACCTTGAGAAATGACTGATGGATTCGAACTCCTCACGCCCAAGAACCTTTGCTCAAACTTGAACCTTTTCTAAGGACATGTTTTTCTGACCTTTGATCCTGACACATGCACACAAACACATTTTATTTCATATGATCTTTCCTATAGCCAAGGAAATAATAATTATTTTTATAAAAATCTTCATTAATTCAAAACATACTTGAAAATTTCTTTCAATATAGAGAGAAACTACCTTTTTTCATTAATTATCATATTTTTTCATGTGACAAAATCATTTTCAATCGACATAAAGAAGAGAAAAGTTCATCTTCCATATCATATTTACTATTAAATAGCGAATATCAAAATCGACAAACGATATATCATTTTCTTCGAAATATGAAGAGCGTGAATATCTACCATTTAATAATTCTCGTACATCAGTTACTATTTTTTGTTAAACATCTATTAATATCAATAAGATTTTCATTAAATTTGTCACAATGATAAATAATAACAGATAATTGTTATAATATTCTTTATAGTAAAATCCATTTGTAAAATATTAACAGATATTATCCATTTCTTAAATTTTTGTTTGAGAAATATTTCTCACCAGAGAACATACCGAAGTCTATATGACTACTTGAAAAGCATGTTTTACGAAACTTTGAATTTATGAACAAAATTCGACTACATTTTTCCTATAGAAATACTTCTAATTGAAATTGAAAATAAAACTTTTTGATGATCGTTTGTCATTGGCTAAAAATAAGATGTTCACTAGATTTTTTAAAATTTCAGTAAAGCAAGAAAAACAAATTCAACGTTCCTATATAGTTTTATTGCTATCCTTTTACATACAAAAAAAATTTTCTAGTAGAAAAATGTTCATATATAATAAATGTGATTTTAAAGCCATATTTCGATCCTTCCGCGACCACATCGTAATCGATACGGTCGTCTAATAGGATATTGATGTACTCGTTGTTGGATTAGATGTGGATAACAAGATGTTCTAGAGCCAACCAAATTAATAAAGTTGATGCGAAGTGAAACAAGTTGTTGCAAATGAACAACAAGGAAATAAATAAGTTTAAGTATACGTTTTGTAGATTTATTTTTACGATCAATCATAGGTAATGATGTCCATCTCAGTCCAAGATACGAATCATGAATAATAAAAAAAACTCTTTTCAAATTAGGTAATTGATTCGACAATAATCTGCAAAAATCTAGAGACTTTTTCCATGTCAATGTCACATCATACATCTCCAATGTTTGTACCTAATTAATAGAAAATCTAATTAATTGAAAGAGAAATCAAAAATAAAATATATCTATGATATATAAGTTCAGTCGTTTATAATAATCTTTCTGTTCTGATAGTAAATTTGAAGAATTTAAATAAAAAGAAATATAAATATCAAAACACAATTTCCAGACAAACTAATATCAATGAAATTTTTCTCTTTAAATAAAGTCCTTACTTGTTGATTGATCAGAGTTCCGAGATTATTAATATTATGTATTATTGCGTGGCGAAAAATCCCAGTATTTTCCCATATATATAGTGAATGCACATTATAAGCCATCCGTAATATTGATTCTAGTTCAGCTGTAAGAACAACATCACTATTATCAATTGAAATTTTTGTTAATGATGACCATGGAACTAATGACGATATAGAACTTGTAATATTACCCAGCTCTAAAACACAATTCTCATTCCTATAACCATGAAGAAATAATTCATTAGCGCGTGGAAACAAATCTACTGCATGAATTGGCATTGGACAAGATCTAAATAAAGAATAAAGGAAAAGTTTCTAAAAATCATTCATACAAAAATAAGATATTTTCTACATACTTTTCTAGAGCTCTAGAAAACATATATGTTGGAAGTTTTCTCTCATAACATGGTAAAGTGAATACCGTAAAATAATGACAATTATGATCGACATCATCACTAATAAGTTCTTGAATAAATACTTTCGATCGTTGTCGATTAGTAAATGGAGCTGTCAAAAATGAATTAAAAATTATTTTTTCCTTCGCATCATGTTCAACATATAAATTTAGATTAAGATTATAGATTGCTTCTGGATTGAGACGATCAACACATAACTCTTGAATAATATCACCTGATATAGTCAATGGACTAGAGATTACTACACCCGTTTCTAATTTTAATGATAGATGACAAAGTTGACCAAACACAGACGAGAAAAGCGCAATAGCTCGGTGAAAACTAATGCAATCTTTGCAATTTATATGTAAACGAGATAGATATAAAAGAAGATGCGCATCGACAGCGACAGGTAGTCTAAAAAGATTCATATGACGATTACTTTTACAAATGATAGAATATTACTTACGAGATTATATCAAAACTCTCCTTCTGATTCATTTCTAGATCTTGTACACCAACAGAAAGATTTTCAATAAATGGTATACAGGTGATTAAACGTTTGAGAAAGCGTGACGTATTCATACCAATTGACAATGTACGAAGATGAGTTGTATTTAATAAACTTGGTAAACTCATTATTGATAGCGCTGAATATTTGTCTACATCATATCGACCTTTATGATAAACATTAAATGGAAGTCGACAATTTTTTAGAAGAGGCACTTGCGAACATACCTTTTATAAATATACAAAAAAATCAATTTCATGTAGTATACTATTAACAAATGTTTTTTTTTTGTCAGAGAACAAATCTAAAATTTCCTAATGATTTCAAGAAATAATTCTTTTCTTACCTTAGTTAAATAAACTCCTTCACCATCCAAATAATGAAATGGACTAGATGATGTCACATCAACTAATAATGTATGTAATCCTTTTATTAAAGGGTTACGCAGTAAATTATCAAACTCATGTGGTGTAATATTGATTAGATGAAGGCGTTGAAGCAATGTTGTTTGATATTTCAAAGATGATGAAATAAGTGACCATCCACCAATAGCATTGGTTAATGTTAAACGTAATGAGACAAGTCGAGTTGCTACTAATTTCAAAACATTTTGACAAAGATCGTTGAACATGGATAATGACATTGTTGAATTACCCATATGAATATGCCACAAATATTCATACATAACAATTCTTGAAAAATGTTTATTCAATGATAAAAATGATTGAAGGACATCAACAGGAGACAAATAACTAAATATTTCGAAAAGAACATCGGCAGGTAACAATTCAAACGTGCTAACCATCATTTTATTCATCTTTCTTATTCATTCATACAGACCGATAAATATATATATCGATCTAAATAAGAAATATACGTTTGGCTGTTTTGTTTGACGAGCATTGTTTTTATACTTATTCACCCCTTTATTCTTTATGGATTGACCTCAGCAGCAAGAGAAAAGAGAAAGTATTAATGTCACTCGTTATTCAATGTATGTTTGGACGATTGGAAAATGACATACATGTGTTTTATTTATACAAATTGTATGATCAGATTTTTCTACAGTAAATGACGGTTGCTGTTTAACAAGGTGACAACCACAGAAACGAGCGCAAAAAAGATAACATGCCATACATAAATGACGATAAGACATTGAAAAAAACTTAAAGGAAGAAGCAACAAAAAGAAACTTATTTTGCTTGATGTCGCCAACAATTTTATCGATAATGATGTTGTTGTCAATATTTCGATAAGAATAACAATAATCTTTTCGACAGCAAAACGAACAAGAAAAGAATAAAAAAAAAAATTAAAGTATAATGGATACAAATGCAAGCTTAGTTTCAAAACCTCAAGATGGAATAACTGCACCCGCTAATGATCAACTACTTCTTCATAGTGACAGACAATATATATCTATGCTGTCGAGTACATTTACGGATTTACATCTTCTCGAATTTTTATGCTTTACTGTCATTCGCTTTTTCTTCTATTGTTCTCTATCGAATATATAAAGAATAGAAGTAAAGCAATTTGATAAGTAATAATAGAAGGAACAAGAGTTTTTTACTTTTTTCTTCTTTTTGGATGGATGTTATTAAGAAGAACAAGTATACGAAAAATAAAAATCTTGATGTTAGATATATGCTGTATTTATTAATGATCCACTGATTGTTAGGAAAAAAATTACAGGTCGAAGAATTTCGTTTTCTTCATGAACGATTTAACCGTACAACAATTGATAATTTTGAGAGAATATTACTGGGACAAATGATAAAATAACCGGTAAGAAAATATTTTTCTTAATATTTATATAATAGATTTTATTAATTGATAAGTTTATTAAATAAAGAAGAATTTATTGTATCATTTGAATCTATATTAGATCCAATTCAATATGGAAATCAAGTGGAAAAATTATTTGATAAAGTATATATAAACAATTATTATGAAATAAATGAATAAATAAATAAATAAATAAATGTTTTTTCTTTCATCTAGCTCAATTCAAAAGAAACAGAATTGATTAATTGAAATGATTTTTGTAGATATATGCTTCAATTTTATCAAGAAGAAGATTATGCAAATACTCTCCGTACATCATCTTTTAATAATGAACCAAAAATTCGATATGTACCTCATAATAAAGTTTGTATTATATATGTTATTTCTGAAAAAAATTCATTTTCTTTTTTTTCTAGCAAGAATTGTTGCAAAATTCTTCGTTTAGAAATTCTAACTAAATTTATTAATATTAGTAAAGAAGGTTATTTGGGCTTATGGACACTAAATCTTCATGTAGAAAAAACATTCGGCTGCTGATGAACTTGATGATGGTACAAGCAGTAATGTAAGTGGAATTGGACAAAATCGTCGACGAGCTCGAATGTGGGTAATTGACGCTATTTATATGCCTGATACACACATAAATTGGTACTTGCATCCACTAGTCTAGATTTAAGATTTTTTACTATTTCAAGTGAAATATTTCTTGAAGAATTTTGCATTACTTGGTAAGTCTAATAGAACAAGAAAAAAAATGAAAATTTAAAATTTTTTTAAGGTGTTAAAAATGTCCCTACTTGTCTTGAATATTACCCCAGTACTACGGTTAAATAAAATAATTAATTTTTTTTGTTAAGAGACACAACAAACAAAATCGGTATTTTTTAAAGTGAAAATAGTCGATCAGCTTTAATATTTGGTGATGATTGTGCTTTTATTCATATACTGTATTTGAAAAATCCAGTTAGTTCTCTATTTGATCCAGTTCGACGGAAATCAGATTCAACGAAATCTGATAAATCACTAGCGAATTCTATTCAATGTATTTTTTGGGATGTTAGTATATAGTTTTCTTTAAACTATTTTTTTTATTCTTCTATTTATACATATAAGAATTAAAAGAACATAAGAAATTTGTAAAATATCATAGCATGGGTACTATTCATCGAGAATATTTTCCTAAGATATTACATGCGGGACGTCAAAAAGTTCTGAGAATTTTAAAAAGTATCCTGTCGAGTTTGGCAACCTGTTCAGAATTAAAAAATTAAACACACCATGTTGTAGAGTAAGTTCAGGCGCGTCAAATGGTATATAATAAATCTTGTTGTTATAAGATTTTGACGGAATTAGATTAAATTTACTGGTAGGTACCTGTGCACCGGAAGACTCAACAACATGCACTATCCATGGAAAGCGATGATGAGTCATCGGAAAGTTGCATTTGTCCCTATCAAAGATAGAACGATCGGAGATGTTAAGTATATGAGCTTGTAGTCCATGAAAATCTCTACAAAACAGTATATAGGAAAATTATTTACCAAGGCCCACAATAATCAGCAACTGAGCATGCTTTGGATGCATGGTCTCTTACCAATAAATTCAGTCTAGTTCCTTCAAAATCTTATTAAAACAAGATTTATAATATACCATTAGACGTGCCTCAACTTGCTCTACAACATGGTGTGTTTAATCTTTTAATTCTGAATAGGTCACTAAACTCGACAGAGTCCTTTTTAAAAATTCTCAGAACTTTTTGAATCCCTATGTATATGTACCACATAATAATTCAATTCTTGCATTAAATGGAGATAATCGAAATTCTTTAGTTATTACTAATATCAACAAATTAAATAAACCTTATATTTTTCGATTATACAAAGTAAATAAATGTAAAATATTGTTGCATGAAAAATCATAATCTCATAGAGATGTGAATGTTTTGATTATAATAAAGCTTTAAATGTTTTAATAACTGGCAGTGCTGATTATCTTGCACGTATTTGCAATCTATATGTAACAGAAAAATATAGCCATTTCAGAAGGACATCATGCAGCAGTAATTCATATTAAAATTAATGAAGGTTTAGAACGATGTTATACATTTAGCAAAGATGCTGTATGGTTTTTTCTTTAAAAATGCTTGTTTTTGTAAGGTTTTAAATCATTGTATAAGTTCTTACAACTTGGAATTTAAAAGAATTTTTTTTGTCTTCAAGCAATTCTGATACGATTTCTTAGTATATTAGGCGGCAAAACATCAAATTTTGGTCTATTTCCAAAGGATTTATATCTAAATAAATTAAATAATAATGCTGATACAAGTTTACCCGATGGTTTAGTTTTAGCATGTAATGATTATTTATGTATAATGAAATTAGGACAAGATACATCTAGAGATGGTAATTTAACTGAAACACATACAGCAACGGTTAGTTGTGCAGTATATAATTCTAAACTTAAACAACTAATTATTTCATTCTCATTTTGAAAAAAATATCATTTATGATCTATATTAAAGTTAATAACATGTGCAGATAATTCAAGTATGAGTACGTGAAATATTGAATCAGGATGTAAAGCTTATTTTATACTTGATGCACATGATGGTGAAGAAATAACATGTATTTACTATTGATCGAGTATGTCGAAAACTTGTAACAGAAGCTCGAAATAGTGTTGTTACAGTAAGATGTTCTTTTAGTTGTATTCTTTTTTTTCATTGTTTTTCTTTTTTATTAAGATTTAGAATAGTGCTAATGAACAAAGTTTTCATGTATTAGCAAGTGTAGAAGATGCAGAAATAACAGAAATTGCTTTTGCTGATAAAGGTATTATTACAGTTGGATGGTTTAAAAAAATCTTTAACTATTCTGATATTATTTCTGACGTAAATAATCATCTTTTTTTCGCTGTTATTTTTCTTTTTTATTAATATACATACATTTATAGGATATAATTGATGATCAGACGAATACTGTAGAGGTATTAATAGAGTGAGAAAAAATGACATTTGTTCAAATAAAGATTGATGTACAGATTGAATTAACTTATTAATTTATTTGTTTTTTGAAATAACATTTCAAATAAATAAATAACGAATTTTATTTGTTTATTTAGCTTGTTGTATCTAAAGCTGATTTATCATGGCGTGGCCCACAGATATATCGTGATGATATATTATGTTTAGAACATCTATTGCCAATTAATAATTTAATATGTACAGCTTCACATGATGATGAAATTAATGTATGGAGTATTGATACGGAAAAATGACTTATATGTTTATCTAAAGCACTAAAAGCTGAACTGTAAGAATATTATATTTGATTATACTTCTAATATTTTCTATTTGAACTTTAGTCGTCGTGAACCATCAAATTATCGTCGATCATCGTCACGTGGTTCAATAATACAAGATCCAGCATCTCTTGATAACCTTCTCTCTTTCTTCGATATCGTGCTTAAGAAAATATGAAATTTGGCATGTAATTATTAGAAAAAAAAATTCGTTATTTTTATTTGTTATATTGATAGATGTTTTACTATCAAGTGAAGCTGGTAATCTGTACTGATGGTCACTTTATGGTAAACGTAAAGATATGGGAATGTTTTCTAGGCCATCTACACCAGGTGAATCGATATTAGCTATGTGTACTGATGCAACAAATCGACATTTGATTTGTTGTGATACTCGTGATGAAATACGTATATGAAATACAGAAGACTATTGTTGTTCAACAACATCACCTGTTTTATTTGATTGAACAACACCACTACTTGTACATTTTTGGCAAGGATATCTATTACCAATTATCTTTTGTGAATGCACTGATTATAAAGGAGATGGGAGTTTTATATTAACTGGATCAACTGATCATACAGAACATTTATGGACTATAAATAGAGGAGAAATTCGAATATTTGGACAAAGACAAAAAAGGGATATTGAATTATTACTTTCATCAAAAGAAACAAAATAGAGATAAAAGTACGTTCTTTTTATTTGAAACATGAACAAATATAATGATACTGTTCAAAACGAAATGTCTTTATCGTCATCTTCATCATCACTTTCTTCTTCATTATTTAAAATCTTCATAAAAAATGTATTCAACATTTTTGATTGATGCATTTTCATTTGATCTGTTTTTGATAAATTAATTGGTAAATTTGGTTTTAATTTTATTCCATTATTGTCCGTAATGGTTAAAGAAAATTTATAACCATCGTTCTTCGATTGAGCTGTTTTATATCTTAAGTGAACTTCAATTGGAATAGCATAGATTAGCAACTTTTTTTGATTTATTATTTGTTTTTTTTTGTTTCTCGGATCCAAAGAATAACGCATGTACTTGAATACATATGGCGGATGTAAATTTCTTTCAATTCCACCGGGAATATTAATGAAAAATTGAAAATCGACATATTCTGTTGTGGATGACATGATTTATCTACAAAAGACAAACGTAGTTCTAGTGTTGTTTCTAATAGTAAATACAAGAATAAAAAAAATAGCCAAAAAAACTAAGTACCATTATAACGAAAAAATTGCCACATACAATTGCACGTGGTGTTTCACAAAAAAGTTCAAGAGTTACAAGTAAAACTTTCTCTTTCACACTAAACAAAAATAGTTTTCATATTATAAAGCCTCAATATTTCAAATAATATTTACTATTTACGTAATATTGTATAAATTCCACCATCAAGATAAAATATTAAAACAGCTGTCGCTCAAAGAGCAGTTGCTTTAGAAAACATCAATTCGTGACTAAATATTCCCATAAAATCTATGAATTAATTTTGCAAAATAAAAACAGAATTAAAAACAATTCACAAATAGAACTTACTGAATAAAGCAGCTGTTGAAGATGAATAGAATGAACTAAAAGCATTTTCACGCAATGCTCTACTACTGACAACATTAACAATATGTCCATAACTACGAGATATCATTTCACCAAGTAAATCTTTAGTAATCTATTAATTATAAAATTTTTAATAAATTATACAAATATTAGAATAAGTGTATTGACGATTAATGTATATTGATATTCATCATCTGTGTGAGATGTAGGATTTTTAATATGATCTGTTCCTATAAAATAGAAAATGAATTCAATTATCTTTATATAAAGAATCTTTATTTTAAAAAATATTTACTAGCACAATTGATCGATACTGAAATATTATCAATTAATTATTCACAAATAACTTTTATTATGTAGTTGAGTGCATTCAAATTACTACAGAATTTGAATAAATTCAGCAATTCTTTTTTACTTTAGGAATAAATAAAATAAATCTAAGATCACATCGATAAGTATAAATATAACAATGGCCTTTGTCATAGATTAGTTCAAGTGAATTTTTAAGATCATCTAATGGTTTCTTTTGTATATCTAATAAAGCAAGACAACGAGCTTCATGTGCAAATATAATAGCTAATGCACGATCAAGACAACCATCAGCTAAAATCAATAATATTAAATAAATACTGGATGAATATGAGCGGTAAACATGAGAATTAAAATATAGAAACGTATACATCTGTTAATATTGTCATCGTTTCGAGCGAGTGAAAATGATGAATAAACACTACTATTAGTGTTGTCTATATACAAACAACAGAGAAGAATGACTAAGATAATGCACATGTTGACCTTCGTCTTCCGATATATTTAGATTTAATCTATCGATCGACTATCGACGACATCATTCGTCATAATTGTTACGTCCGATATTAACGTAAAATTCCATTTGTTTATTATTAAACTATTAAAGGTTTTAGAAAATTTTAAAAATCATTCCATGTAAAAAAAAAAGATTTCAAATTTTTAGAATAGTTCTATCCTCGCACCAT
>CAJNOL010004156.1:0-11969 GCA_905250125.1 Rotaria sordida | reverse complement strand
CACACCCACACCCCACATCGCACACCCACACCCACATCCACACCCACAACCACACCCACACCCCACACTCCACACCTACACCCACATCCGCGCCCACACCCTTCCGGACTTAGGTCCGAAAACACCGGCCGGGAACTATCTTGGTGTCCGTGGCATACGAACGGTCTTCTCCAGACTCATTGATACATCTCTCGAGTGGGACGGATGTGAATGATAGGAGTCTGTCCCGTGCGTGTATGAGCATTATGCTCGCCATGGCTCCATCAGGATGGTTGCTGCTCACGCGCGCATGAATAGCATAACCATTCTTTCCATTACTTCAACGTGATTTATTTGAGCGAAAGGAAAGAAAACAATCTATTGTAATGAGTCTATTTGATTGAAAAACATTGAACACAATGATTCTCATTATCAACGACATAGAGATTGCCATGTCGATCGAAGGACAAACCCTCGGGCCTCCTAAGCTGATATGCTCCTTCTCCTCGACCATTTCTACCCACAATGACAGTGCCCTGTTTCGCTTCTTTAGGCCAACGCATTACTCGATCATTCACCCAGTCTGCCACATAGATAGTACCCAACGTATCAACGAACAGTCCTTTAGGATACCACAATTGTGTCAGATTATTCCCTTGGTCTTGACCTCCAGCAACGACAATTCCTTCTTCTGCATCTTTATTCCATTTCATCACACGATGATTGTCACGGTCTGACACGTAGACAGCCTGTTGTCGATCGACAAAGATGTATTTCGGCTTGTTGAATTGATTGAGACCATCACCTCTGCCATTCCCACCAGCCACGATAATTCCATTCTTATCTCCTACATGGTATCGTCTTACTTCATGTTTTTCGTCGTCAGAGATGTAGAGATATCTCTGATCATCCATAGCCAATCCCCAACAATCGATGTTGTCGATGAGGAGTTCTCCTTCAGTTGTGCCACTACGACGAGGCCATCGTACGACTCGTCGATTTCCTAGATCACAAGTAATGAGAGTATCAGTCTCTTTGTCGATCAACACATCGGTTGGAAAAGTCAATTGATCCAATCGATTTCCTTTGCCATTGTCACCAGCTACCACTTTTCCATTCGTATCATTCATCTTCCATTGGATGATACGATGATTGTTGTAGTCAGAGATGACCATCGTTTGATCATCATCAACGAAAAGACCCGAAGGCCAGTAAAGTTGATTGGTGGCACCACCCCCTCCATGGCCTCCAGCAACAGTCGTCCCATTCTGTTCCCATTGGGCATTGGCTGGAATATTAGGAATTACTACAATAAAAGAAAAAGAAAAAGCATCATCATCGTTCAAGAGATTCCTCTCTCTCGCGGGCGAAAGAGCTATGAAGGAGATATTCACCTTGTTCGAAGGAAATTCGGTAAAACTTTCGAGAATGTTCTTTCTGCAGATAAAAATTCAGAAGCATTTTCCTAGTTTCCTATGAGAAAAAAGGATGTCGTTACGATTCTTACATCTATGTTACTTATAGTTTTTGCCAAGGTCATTTTGACCTTCCAAACTACACCTGGCGATTGCTGTAAGGAGGTCCTCGAAGAAAGAGTAATGCTAATTTCATGTAAGCTTTTGATAGAAAAACATAGAGATCTGAGGATTTTATTCGAAATTGCAAGAATTCAGATTTTTTTTGCAGAATGACCATTTATATGAACATCAGAGAAGATTCTATTTGCATCTTGTAAGAAGAATGTCGAATCGTGAACAAAAAATATCAAACCTAATCCCTATGTTTTTGGGGAACGTTACGGAGTCAGTATGGATCTTTGAGGATACTGTTCACATCATGGATCAAAGTATCTGATCACATGATTTTCTGAATGATGAATGCAGATCTGCCGAAGAATCTCATAAACATTCGCACATAGGGGACGCCGGTGAAATTTTATAAGACTTTTGGCAAGCTATGTCAAGCTGTTCGAAGGATGACTCTGATAGAGTCTGAGCAAGATCATCAGAAGGCTTGGATACAGGCGAAACTGAGCAAAGTTGAGAGGGTTCCACGCAGATCTATGTAATCTGATGCCTTCTACTTTTGACATGCTGAAAAGATGGATGCCAATCCTAACGGAGCTCTCCAGTGAAAAGCATTGAGATCTACGGATTTTATGGGCTTTGGAAAGGGCTGTGGTAATGGGATAGGCAGAACGTGTTTGAAGGTGATATTATTAACTATTGATAAAAATCATCTTCAGACCATTGTATTAGGGTCCTAGAAGAGAATCAGGAACATGCTATAACCCTTATGTAGTGCTTGTTCTGAGAAGCCTACTTTGAGCTCGCATGTCATGGATATGTTCACGAGGATCTGAAAAGTAAGTATTTTGTGGATGGTTGATATCAGAGATGGGTGATTTCAACTCTGAAGTTGACGCTTTTTCTCATCAGAGTGAGAGTGGAGTTATACGGAGCAGGGGCGGGGCAGAATGAAGGTGGCTATCTCTGGATTTTATGGGGAAATTTATAAAGCAATAAATCAATGTACTACTAATTTATATCAATCGTAGATCTAATTATGTTCAAAAACTTATATGTATTTAAGAGTATTTTGGCAGAAGTTCAGTTTCCTATAATCCGACTAGAATTGAAGTTAAATCGGAGTTGGAGTAGGATTTTAGAAAAAAAGGAGTAGAGCGGTGTGGGATTGGAGCGGAACACATTGCAGCTGAAATTGATGTGGGGTTTTAGAAAATAAGACTGGCGTTATGTGGAGTTGGAGCGGAACATAGTGTAGTTGTCCATATCTGCTTAGTACACAAATGTCGATCCTAATAAGTACTCACGGCGCCTTCTCTGGAATATTGGGAATTACTACAATGAACAAAAAAAGAAAAGGAATCGTCGTTATCAAAGAGCTCCTCTCTATCTCGTAGAGGAAAGAGCTATGAAGGAGACATTCGTCTTCTTCGAAGGGAATTTGGTAAAACTTTCGAGAATGTTCTTTTCACAGATAAATATTCAGAAGTCTTTCCCTGGTTTCCTATAAAAATAAGGATTTCGTAACGATTTTTACATCTACGTTACTTTTAGTTTTTGCCAAGATCTTTTTGACCCGAAAAACTACACCTGGAGATTGCTGTAAGGAGCTTTTTCCGAGAAAGACCAATGCTAATTCGACGAAAGCTTTCGATAGAAAAACATGGGGATCTGAGAATTTTATTCGGAACTGAGAGAATACAGAATCTTTTGCAAGATGATCATTCATATGAACACCAGACAAGAGTTTCAGCAATAAAATAATGAACTATGTGAGACTCCTTAAGTGGAAAAATCCTGAGAAGATTCTATTTACATCTTGTTAGGAGAGTGTGGAATCGTTGCACAACAAATGTCAAATGTAATTTCTATGTTTTTGGAGAACCTCAATGGGTCAGTATGTTGATAGGAACTTAGCAAGATTATAAGAAGATTTCTATGCATGCGAAATTGAAAAGACTTGACAGGATTCCGCGTGGTTATCTGGAATCTGACGCTTTCTACTTCTAAAACGCTGATAAGATTAATGCTAATCCTATCCAAGTTCTCCATAGATAAAGATAAGAATTTAGTTAGCTTTCTACAGGCACGAGCTGAGGATATTCTTGTTGTGACTTGAAAATCAGGGACTCATTCAGAGAGATCAAAAGAGTAACGGCAAGATATTATCAGATTTTCGATAAGATTTGATACAAAGCATCGTCTGGAAATGTTAGAAGGGTTTCTATGAATTCGAGACGCGAATCTTACCTAAAAAATAAAGAACAGTGTCAGAATCCAAAGCTGAAAAAATGCTCAGATATTATTTGCAACTTATTAGAATGCTGATGCTACATATTTGAGCTAATATGGGTGTGGATGAGTATGAGTGTTCCTGTTCTTCATTGGCACCTACACTCACGCACACCTTATAAGAATCCAAAAGTTGTTACCTTTTTGTAACAAATGACTTAGTAGTTTGATATTGATCTGTAAAAACGTATATATCAAATTAAAAAAATTCAAAAGAATTTGAAATTCAACTATAATAAGTCATTTTTTTACAAGTTGGTAACAATATTGATATAACTAAAAATTCATCTAAATTATATTTCAAGTAACGCAGATTTATGGAATATGTTATTGTTCTCTCTACGAATATATTCATTTAAAAAATACGGAACGGTTACTAACATGTAAAGATATACAATAAAAATTATTCTACGTTTACGAGGTTCATTGAACTATTGCACACCCTATATATGAAGATTGTTCCATAGATTTTTTGCTATTTGGATTATTTTTTTCTATTGTGTCGAATACATAAAAGTTGAACAGACATACAAAATATGTATATTCGGAAGGTCTGAACTATGATCAAAGATTCATTATACTCTCAACTAGGGGTGGCACTTTATCTTTATTTTGCTTTGAAAAAGTAAAGTAAAGTAAAGTTCTATACTTTACTTTATCCGGTAAAGTAAAGTTGGGTCACTTTACTTTACTGGGTAAAGTAAAACTCGACAAAAATATTTTTCACAGATAGATAAAAAAAACATACTTTCTCAACTTTACTTTTTGCAAATAAAGTGGTAAAGTACTTTACTTTACTGGTAAAGTAAAGTTCAATTACTTTACTTTACCGGGTAAAGTAAAGTTGAGTAACTTTACTTTACTTGTTAAAGTAAAGATAAAGTGCCACCCCTACTCTCAACTGACATCATTAATAAGAAAATACGTTATTAGAAAACATGCAAAAATCTTTTTATCGATTTTATTTTCTACTCTTTTTTTTCTTACGATGAGAAGATCATGTGATTCATTTTTCTCCTTTTATGTTCTTATGAAATATAAAGCTAAAATAAGTTTACACGTTGTTTTTGTTTTACATATTTAAGATAAAAATATAATGAACAATAAACTGGATAAAATTTCTTTTTAATACTTTTACTAATCATCTACCTTCTTGGTATAAATATCAGTTGAGTACAACAAATTTTGAACGATAACTTAGATATGATATTTAAACATATTTTTTTGTATATCTCTTCTACTTGATATAATTGACAAATACAAAAACAAAGTCAAAGTGCCCTCGAAGATTATGAAATATAGCTACTCGCTTCTTCCTAATCTTTGTTGATGTGAATAGAAAAACGAAAAAAAAAAAGAAAAAAAACCTATGTTGCTCTAGACAATAAATAGAAAGATGAAACATCTACCATCTGTATTAATTCTTGGCTAACAATAAGTTGCTCAAGAAAAAAACTAGTTATCACATACTACGGATGAAAGAGAAAGGAATGACACTATTCATGCAAAAAATCGATGATGAAATCAATAGTCCACCGAAAACGAATTCGAATATTAATAGAAATAATATGGAGATAAACAAAATAGAACTGAATAAACGATGCAACCGTTAAAATAAACTTCTTACAAAGTTTAAATAGTCGATATACTAAACTATTCTAAAGTAATAAGTTCATTGATCGCGAAAACAAAGAGTAACAAATCATATGATTGTCTTAGCTTTGATGCATAATCTATTTACTTGTCTACTTCTGAGGAAAATCAGTGGATGCAGAGAGAAACACAAAGAATTCTCCTATCATCATCATGATAAATATAAAGATATCTTAACATTAACAGACGAAGAAAAATCATATTCTTCTATAATTTAATCGATTCTATTCAGTTAGCATCCTTTTTTCATTTGCAAGATGATGAAAAAAAACAAGCATAGTTAATTTTCTATTTTATAAATGTTAGACTTGTTTTATGTTTCTTCTAACAATGTTAAATCTTCAGAATTTAAAAATACTTATCCAAACAGAAATGAAAACAGCAATAATTTTCGATAGTTCTAAGAAAAGTTGATCGTCAAATAAATCGGTAATAGATTCTGAACATGATCAGAATAAACGATCGTACAAGTATGAGTAGAAATATGAAAGGAAAAAATACAGCAATAACTATGCTATATTGCAAATAGATTAAAATCATATTTTGAATTTTGAGAAAAAATAATAAATAAACAAATTAAACAAATAGATAATAGAAAGAGGCATCAACTCGCACATATATGAAGAAAAAAAGTAGTCGCACGTCTTTAAGAATATTCTTTTTTTTTAAATGATTATTAAAAAGTTGACTTGTCATTCTGATAAAAACAAATCAGAGTAGTCTATAAATAATAATTCTCATATCAAACGTGTTCATATGAATACAAGTAAACAGAATAAAGATGCTGCGTCTAAACGCGTTCAATTGCTTTAAAAAAACCGAGAAAATACGAGTAAAAATATGTTTTCTTAACGAATATTTCGGCGTTAATATGTGTTTTAGCCTTTCAACACAGTAACAATCGTGAAATTTGCGCTGAAAACAAATAAAAACACTTAATTTAACGTGTCAAAGAAATCATTAGAACGCTGTTTTTAAATTATTTCAATATCTTATCTATTTTTAGTGAGTCATTACTAAAGATCCTCTAGGACATAAGTGAATATGTTTCTGCATACGTCAAATATCTTTAGTTGATTTATATGTAGTAAGTGATATACATGAAGCGCATATAACAATCAAAATTTTCTCTAGGCCTATTCTAGCGGTTTTTCTAAGTGATCAACTAATTAGTTTTTGACTGATTTTATATCATTCTACAGTGGAATGTTTACTCTTTACCGGAAATTAAAAAGAAGCGCTTGGCGACCTTGATAGCTAAAACTATGAATAAGATGCTTCAAAAAAAGTTTCTGGCAGAATTGAGACACCAGACTTTAAGATTGTCTGAATTCAAATAGGGGAGTAAGGGAGGAGACCTTTAGAATGTAGTACATTTTTATAGTATCTGAAGTCAAATGTTTTATTAAATTGAAATAAAGCATATTTGTTTGAAAGACAACATATATATAGTAGTATCAAACGAAGAGAAAGGATGGATTTTGTTTTGCAGATATCAATAAACCGAAGTAAAATTCAATAGTGACGAAAAATAATCAACATGGGGATTACTATTAATTGATTTTTTCTTATGATAAAGATTTAATCACTCATAATCTAAGATTGCTGATCTCATTAATGTTACCTTTAACTAGCTGCGGAGTAATATTGTATACCAAGGAACTATATATACTTCAGTAAAAGATAGCATTTGTCAAGATCAACAAGCGTTAATTTAATGCTTACCTAGCTGCTGGATAGTTGTTGTAGTTGTAGTTGGAATTGCAGTGGTAGTTTTGGTTGTAGTTGGAATTGTAGTTGTAGTGTTCGCCACTATTCATTATCATAGAAAATTTGTATAAACAAATCAGATAGTATTAGATCTGACATAGAATGCAATATAGAATTCGGTGCACTTAAGTTTTAGGTGAAGCCTAAGCAGTGTTTCAAAGTAGAGCACCGATCTCAAATGGCCTGAAAAAGGATTTTTTTTCTTTCAAAACTGATTTTTGATGGAAAACTTCTGTGGCTATCTGGGACTAAAAACTCAGTAAAATTTTCGACAATTCTATTCGATTTGATGCGGTTGAGTCAAATTAAATCGAATCGCATTGAGTGGAATCAAATCTATCGAAACTGTTCTGCTCAAATTCATTGCTTCTGTTATATTTTAAATACGGGTAAAAGATTTAAATGTACTGACTGTCATTGTAGTACAAGATCATTATTTGAAGTATGAAGTTTGTGATTTCAACCTGTCACATAAATTGCCTACATGCCAGTGTGTTCGTCGTCTTAGACCATTAGAATATTCCGCCATCATATTAGCAGTGTGAGTGGAATGGTTTCACAGGGATACTCGAAAGAACCGAAGAATACTATACAGATAAATTGTTACAAGCTCTCTCTCGTCCTTCTTGTCGTCAGATGTTTTGAATATTGACATTCTTCTCTTAGGAAAGAAATCTTAAATGTTTGATGCAAGCGGGCATCGCCTCCAAAATAATTAGCCGTGCCAAGAATATCCTCCAATATGCATTCTGTGCTTATTAGTGTTTTTCTAAGGCGACTGAGTCAACAGTGCTACAAACTATGAAATATAATTTACATACACAGTTGCATTACTGATCATTAGTGACATATTCGTTCAATTCAATAATTAAAGCACTCTTGAGCTCTAGAGTTTACTTCGTCATAGCTAAATGATCAGTCTTCAACTTCGCAAGATTAGTCATTAGAAACATGACAGAGAGAAACATGAATGCGTTTTCTTTCGAACTAGATGTTGATCGCAGTTGTCTTGAAAAAAGACTGTCGAGTATACAACAAAAACTGTGAATAAAGAGAAATGTGGCACAATAGAATTGAAATGCTGTTCTGGAGATTCTAACATATGACACGTTCTACAGAATCGAATCGAATAATCAATTATTAAATTTGTTTCGGTCTCTGATGTACATTCAAAAATTCAGTGTGTCTTCATGCATTGCTAAATATAATTGAAATCGACTCTGTATTTCAAATTAATGGATATAGGCCATGAGAAGAGATGAAATCTTTTTTTCCAATGATTACAATTTGTATTCTATCTATCATGCTTTATCTACTTTTTCAAAGACTCTTCGACTCTTTCCACTGCTCCTACATCGACATGAACTGCATATATGAGAGTGTGTCAATGATGAAGAAATAACTTTACGAAAGATTCGGCTTTCACTTGACTCTGTAGATCATTCTTTGTTTTCTTACTTGCTATCGGTGGACAGAATTGTTGATTGAAACTAGGCACTGGATAACAAACAGGAAGATTATGACATCGAGGATGATGTACACATTCATGGTTAGGTTCAAAACAATGGTTGTTTGAGCTTTTACATGCAACTAGCTCAGAACAATCCACGAATTCATCGGTACAAATGCCAACGTCAATAGCACCTGGTATATGGAAACAGGCGCACGCACTATTTAGCGAACATCGATCATATTGAGCAATCCCACGACAGAATTGAGATTTCACTCGAACTAGCGACATACTAAATTAATAGAAGGACATGTAAAAAGAAAACAAGAATCAAACCTGTAAAGCTTAAAATGAAAATTGTTCAACATTAGATGAATAGGAAGAAAAAAAGATTTTATAATTACCTGAATAGAATGAATATGAAACAATGAATTACTGCTGAAACCATCGCTTGCTTTAAAATGAAACAGAATGGCGGCGGGATCCGTCTTTATATACAAGAAAGAGACAATGTTTTTAGCATTCACCGAAAGTGAAGAAGCACAATATGTGATCTTTCGATAAATAGAAATTTGATATTGCTCTACTGCTTTCTTAAACACTTAATTTTTTTTCAAAAAAGTAATCTTTATAGAAGAAAAAAAATCCTCGCAAAAGCAATACAGGATTGCTGCTGCGATATAAGCATTTAATAGGCTCGTGCCATCATTCGAAATATGAATATTGGTATTGTCAGTCATCGACTTACTATGTAATGACGACTTAGAACAATTTCAAGGACAAATTTTGTTTTTAATATTTGTATTTTTAGTATAGACGGCTTACAGTAGTTTGCATCTTGATCAAATCAACGTCACAGTCTATAGACAACCATATGCATTTATACTTTGGACTGTGTCTTCATTGAACCTCAAGGATTTATTTATTTGGCGCTAGGACTGAATGTCGCAAGACAAAATGTCGCGGACAAAATGTTGCGGACAAAATGTCGCATGGACAAAATGTCGCAGGACAAAATGTTGCAAGACAAAATGTCGCGGACATATCGTTGCGGACAAAATGTTGCGGACAAATTGTTGTGGACAAAATGTTGCATGGACAAATAGTTGCAAGGACAAAATGTTGCATGGACAAAATGTTGCAAGGACAAAACGTTGCAAAAAAAACGTCGCATGGACAAATGGTTGCGAGGACAAAACGTTGCAAAACAAAACGTCGCATGAACAAATGGTTTCACGGAACAAAATGTTGTATGGACAAAATGGTGCATGAATCTTTCGTTGGAAACTTAGAGCTCCTCATGACTAGCAATGTAAAACAGATAAGTAGATACAATCTCTTCTTTACATTAATACCATAGCCTCATGTGTATCTTCAGGATAATTTTATCTCTAGCCACGCTTCCACCGAATTATTTGATCTTGGAAGATGATTAATGACACGCTCATATAGATTCCATAATTCATTATTAAATTTTGGTTTTTTTCTTCCAGCTCCTATAAAATACATTTTAGACAAATTTTACACAAAATAAATTGTTCTTACCTCGTTTCTTCTTCTCTCCGATCCATGTCTTTTCATAATATTCAACAAGAGTGTCAGCTTCATCATCGAATTCATCAGCAATTAATTCAAACGCTTCGATCACTTCTGAAGCTGGAACAAAAGGTAATGATAATAATTTTCTAACATTTAATCTAAAATTATCATCATCATCATATTTTGTTGATAAACCATTCTCTTGTATATGACGCCATATACATTGTCCATAGTGAAAAAGACAGCCTGAAAAATAAAATATTAATTTGAAAAAAAGATTTATATATATTACCTCTATGTACAGTATTCGGAAAAAGTTCTTTAATGGTTTTGATTGTACCCGATTCGAAATCACTAAGAATTGATTCTGGTTGAAAATCATCTTGTTCCAAGACTTTTTCAAAAAACTGTTTATAATCATCACCACTTTTACCAATTAATAACCCGTAGACGAGTGGAATAACAACAGATTTTAACAAGGCATGTAATGTAAATAATTGATAGAATTGTTTAGGACAAACCTATACAAAAAATATATATTTATATGTATCATTAAACGCAAGAAATTATTTTAACCAACCTTAAACGTACCATCTACAAACCAATGTGTACATTCTTTTAACAAAGACAAATTTCTTTTTGTAGTAAAAATAATCATTTCATTATCTTCACAAAGTATAAAATCGTCTCCACGATCAGTTTTTCTTAATTCAATAGGTAATTGAGAAGATGAAGTTAAAGATAATGTTGGACGTTGTCTTCGAACAGTTCTTGCTAATGAATCAGATGATGGCAGACTGCTAACTGCGGTTAAAGGTAAAGAGCGTAACGACGAGTGTATAATTGAACTTGCTGCTTCATTAGATATAGCCGCTTTAATTTTAATATCATTTTTAATTTCAACAGCAGGTATTCGTTCTGGATTTGAAGCATGTGAATGTGGTGTTGGACCAGACATAAATTTATTTATCGATAAATTTGTGTGACACCGTGCTAAAAAGTAAATCAGAGTGATTTCAGTTTTGTAAAATATTCTCTGACCTTATTTACCTTTACAGTCCCGGTTTTGACAGCGAAAAATACATTTTACTGCTGTTCTTCGCTCTAATGTATATATAAAACCACGATGAACCACCATGGGTTCCCCTTTTTGAGACTTGAGTGTTCTAATATTTGACATTTCTTGTATTTTAGTAGAATAAAAGCAACTCAAATGATTGTTCCTCTATATATTTAAATCAATGAGTCAATTAGATAGATTAATCAGTTTAGCTTCTAATTAAGTAAGCGGATTATCCTTAATTAAAAGAATAAGCTTTTTCTTTGAGATAGATTGTTCTATTTTATAGATATCAATCAATGGCTTGATTAGTTTTGGCTCTTTCAAGTTAGTTTTTGTGTTAGAATAAGTTATATTTTCTTTCGTTTGTTTATAGTATATTTCACGAGTGTATTGTCTGAAAATAACACTATCTTATAATTGCAACGTTATGTCCTGCGACGTTCTGTCTTTGCAACTATCTGTCCATGCAACATTTTGTCCTCGCAACATTGTGTCCATACAACATTTTGTCCTTGCAACCATTTGTCCATGCGACATTTTTTCTGCAACCATTTGTCCGCGACATTTTGTCCGCAACGATATGTCCGCGACATTTTGTCTTGCAACATTTTGTCCTGCGACATTTTGTCCATGCGATATTTTGTCCGCAACATTTTGTCCGCGACATTTTGTCTTGCGACATTCAGTCCGGTCACCA
>CAJNOL010004155.1:0-13172 GCA_905250125.1 Rotaria sordida | reverse complement strand
CACCCACACCCACACCCACACCCACCCTTCTGTTTATCAAAACAACTTTAGGTCAATCTCCAGGATACCCACTCCGACTAAACTGGTACCGTCATAAGTTAGTTCAATGATTCTGAGCAATTCCTGTAATTCTGAAGGTCTGGAAATAGCTTTACGATCTGGCTTCCGAGTTAGCGGAAGGGTGTGGGTGTGGGTCTGGGCGTTAATCTTTCCTTCATTCATACCCACACCCACCCACATCCTGGGTATGGGTGTAGGCGCGGATCGACAACATGAGACTCACACTCACATCCCACACCCTACACCCACACTCTAGCCACAAACAGCCACACCCATACCCACACCCTCAAGCCATTCGAGAATTTCATTCACTGGAATTCCATCACGATAATGGTAGCTCTGATTCACTCCACACCCTCAAGATGAGATTCTTAGCCGGAACAAAACTCGTAGTGGCAGCTCTATCTCACCTACATCCTTCGAACAATCATGGATAGAAATTGTTATTTCTTACAAATAAAAAGTGATTCATTATTGAAAATCGGAAAAAACATTGACGAAAATTACCAGTTTAAGTTACATGATCTCATAGTAAAATCGTTGGTTTCAATTGCATGAGGCAACTGAAAAATTCACACAAAAAATTTTTTAGTCAAAATTCATTAAAAAGTCATAGATAAGTCGATAATTCTTGGTAGCCAACTGTCCATCTGCTTTATTTTCTCAAGCTGTTGTATTATTCACTTGCATATTCGAGTGTTCACCACCATTCGCTTCGTTATTAGAATGACCAGTGTCATCACTGTATACATCGCTTTCTAAATTGGCAAAAACCATACAACTGTGAAAACGAAAAAATATAGCCATTGGTATGAAAATATCGCCCCAAATATCCCAGGGTTTGTAAAGATAGCCTTGCATATAATTTGTATCATATTCTTTAGCGCTAAATGTATCAAATAACCATATTGCGAAACTCAATATTATCCACATTGTAAAATTCTCTGAAGTTTTTGTTTTGTTGTATACATAAGCCTTGTAAATAAAATTTATTTGAAGCATCGCCTGTAAAATTGGTATAATTGAAGCGATGATTGTCAAGATTTTTATAGCGTAAGTTATTGCATCGAATGATGGATATGCAATAGAACCAATAAGAGTAAGCACGCAGTAAAAACACAAAAAAAAACACGCTATACATAAGAATACAAAATCAATATAGAATTTACGGTTCCACTTTTCTATAACTCGTCTCTTATTTGTAACGTCTAAAATATTGTACAATTTGCAGTATGAAACGATAGTATGTGTGAAAATAATGAGCGCAAGAAATAATTCACACCCTTTACTAATCAGAGTAACGCGATAGTTAGGTTCTTTTTCACCAGATAGAGTAACCCCATTCTTTTTACTAGCATTCAATTCTAAAAAAAAAAATAAATACCATTGCGGTACTGGCTACAAGAATTCCACTTGCAGGAAGAATAATCGATGGAAACAATTTCCAACATTTCCATTGCAAACATTGTCGTCCCTGTGACTCTTTTGAATATATGTTCATCAACCAGCTGATAAATATTGATATTATTGAGTTGTCAAAACAATGACATGTTGATATTATTGAATTGATAAAACAAAGACATGTTGATATTATTGAGTTGTTAAAACAATGACATGTTGATATTATTGAGTTGATAAAACAAAGACATGTTGATATTATTAAGTTGACAAAAACAATGACATGTTGATATATTAAGCTAATAAAACAAAGACATGTTAATATTATTAGGCTGATAAAACAAAGACATGTTAATATTATTGAGTTGATAAAACAAAGACATGTTAATATTATTGAGTTGATAAAACAAAGATATTTTGATAGTTTTGAGTTGCTAAAACAAAGACATTTTGATATCTTCCCTAATAGTTCCTTTAGGCATGTACAGTTACACTCTGAAATAATTAGGAGTTCAATAAAACAACCAAATCTGAATTCTATTCCTAGTGGATATAGAAACGGCTCGACCAGTTTAAATGACTTTACACCATAGGTGTTGTTTAAAATACATGTATCATTATGTTCGTGTTCTTGATATATTTCTTGAAAAATCAATAATAACCACTGAAAGAACGAAAGAATTGCTAAACAACTCGTGAAAGTTCTCACCCATGGGGACGTATTTGGAGCTGGGTGATTCTTGAGTAGATACAGAATGCACATTAATATGAATAATTGACAAATAGATTTTAGCAGATTTTCAATCGTTGATACAATAATATTTACTTCACATTGGTGATCCTGTATGTAATTTTTGGTTAGAATCAAAATGAATTCATCGCCAAATCGTGTCAAATTAAATAGTGAATTACCACATCCGAGAATAAAAAACAATGCAATTGAAATCGATGAATGTTTCCTATGATTGTTAGGATCACTCTTATTCAGAAAATAAATAGTTACAACGGCACAAAATGATAATAAATATAAGAGAATTAATGGAATATCAATACATAGTCCTATTGAATCGTAAAAAGTTTTCCTTAATCCAAAAAATAATATTGCAGCAAATATTAATGAGATTATGGAGAAAATGAAAAAAAGGATCTGGAACACCGGGTGTTTGACCTTTTCACAGCATTTCTTTTCATCAAGGTTTGAACTATTTGCAGGAAGGAGTGTAGTCTGCTCATTGGCTTCGTTAGTCTGACTATTCATTTGTTTGTTAGCGAAAATCTATTTAAAAAAAATTTAAATTAATCATCTCGTGAATAGATCCAATAGAACACTTGGATCTGATCGAAATCTGGTGAGATTTTATAAAATTTGAACAGAACTACTTAAGAATGTCTTCAGAAACCGAAAATGGAACTACATTCGAATCTCTAATATTGGAATTCAATTTAATGTTATAATCAAGAACTTAAATTATTTTTATGCTCTCATGTGACACAGTTTCTTCTCTATATAACTTACTTTCTCACTTGTTTAATTGAAAATAATAGTCTGAATAAACAGACACCTGGTATATACCGATATATATATATATATATATATATATGCAGATGTGACGACCTATGCGTATCATTTATCTATAGACGGAAAACCAACATGAAACTCATACGAACAGAACGGAAGTAAAATGTTGGTAAAAAGTGAAACTGTTTTTTTATCTACAATGTAAAAACCACAAAAAAAATCTCCAACAAGATATTTTTATTAAATTTTATCAGTTAGATATAACTTCAGAGATATTTTTTTCCCTTTGTTAATGCATTTCATGCGATATTATTTCTCATAACAAATCTAAGAAAAAAGTTACTATTATTTCCTTTTCTGAAAGAAAGAGTTATATCACTGGCGGGCAAGGGTCATTTTTTTTGGTGTGACAAAATTATTAAAAAGTATAAGGAACTTATAAAAAAAAGACCTTAAATTTTGTTCACATACTTCGATTATCATGCTAAGACGTCCCTATTGTATTCAGCCTGTCCATTTTATATTTATTATTTTCACTCTTAAAAAAATGACAAAAAAAATGGCATCACAAACTTACCACAAAAAAGGCTTTATCAGTGTAATTCAAATAATATTTTCCTGTTGTTCTTTGCTGATACGAGGGTGTGGTGTGGGTGTGAGTGTGTGGGTATGGGTGTGGATGTGGATGTGACGTGTAGGTGTGAGGTGTGGGTGTGGGCGTGAGTGTTATGAAGGAGAATATTCACACCCACATCCATACCTACACTCACACACCCCACATCCCACACCCACACACCCTACATCCCATACCCACACCCTTGAATATCGATTTAGACTACAGATTATACCAAAAAAATGCATCTGTCAGATATAATTAACTCCTTCAACGTTAAATTTTCTTTTTAGAGTAAACAATAAACTTTTCGCGTAAAAATCTTCGAATATTCACAAACATTTAAGGATAATATAGAAAATTTCAGCGACAAATATCTTTTATTATTTTATATAGCAAATAGATGTTGTTTTCCAATAACAAGAGCGTAGAGAAATGTTATTTTACAATCTTTGAAATGTAGATAAGAATTAGAAGTTCTTGAAAGACCAAATATTTACGTGAATGATTATACTTGTGCTTATCACTATTATCTAGATAGGGTGTTACAAGAAACGTCAAAATACCATACTTAATAAATTAGTAAGAATCTGTTCAATAATAATATTAATTAAGAAGCGAATCCACAATTAATACGAATAATTTTGCAATTGATACAGAGGGACATAACTGAGATGAACATCAGAACCAGTACAATGGGCTCCAGCCAGTGCAGAATGTTAGAGTCGATACGGAGCATATAAAAAAACAGAATAATTACGATTGGTAGTTGTCATTTTTACCATAAAGATTGTTTTGATTTATGTATACGTCAATAACGGTAAAGGTGTTAAAACATTTTCTGTTTTTCGATATGACTTATTGTGCAAGACATCTTGATTGTCTCTCACCCATGCATCATAACACAACATAACTAAACAGAAATACTGGTGATAACTTTTAAAAATCTCTCAAACTTCGAGAGATGCTTAACAGGTGGTCTAAATTACTAGAAAACTAACATGTTTGTAGTTGACATACAAAGATATGACGAAAGTAATTATCTGTCACATGCTATATAATAGAGTAGCTATTAATTTTTTCTTCAAAAATTTCCGAAACATTGTATGCATTCACACTCTTCAACAGACTTATTCTAGTCCTAGAGAATTATTATTCACAAAGAAAAAATAGAAGATATTTTTTTGCTGTTCTTTTTCTATTATAAAGAATTTCTTAACATAAGCTCATTAGCGAGTATTATATGTAATCTGAGTGAATATATTTTGGTATTGAAAAAGACAACAAGTTTATTTTAATAAGTAATTTTATTCGAAAAGAAAAAAAAATCATCACATATCCAATGAACGTTTTTAAAATTATACATGAATTATGCTCGTATGTTTGATCTTCATATCCATCATCAAATGGTATTGTATTGTTTTTCTTTGAAATACTGACATTTTTCATCATTATGTGTTGTTCTGATATTCAACCACTTTTTTATGAATTTTAATCAGTGTTGTCCCGATTAGGGAAATGTCGAAGTCATACGACCCCTAGGGAAGGAAAATTGTTTTTTTTAGCAGAGCTAAAATGTTTTTTTTTTCGCATTTTGTTAGAGGAAAACTATTTTTCCATTACAAAATATCTCGACATCCTCTTCCTCTTCAATGCTGACTGCTTCTACCATCACTGGTTTCAATCCTTTATCAATTTCATTGTTTTTTTTTCAATATGTCGAAAAACCAATTTCAATTTTCGTTCTTGTATAAGAGCATGTTAGGGAGTTGCAATTTTATTATATAAAGAACTTAATGCACCGATAGCGTTTGTATTAGTTCTTCAAATTCTTTCACCTTGAGCGATGATGTTGGTAAATAAAAAAATTTGATAAAGATTTTTCTACTACACACTTTTATAACTTGATGATAGATGGGTTTTTTTTCTTCTTCTAAAGAAGCATCATGTGATGATGAAATGATTATGCTAAAATTAAAGAGTAAAGCAGCATCGTTTGCTTTGAGATTGAAAAAAAAAAGATGAGATGCACCACTTAATACAGCTTACACCAAGTAAAACTAGAGGTTAATTATATGAATTATAACACAACCATCAGAAAACTATTTTTAGTATAAAAATTATCTTAGCATACAAATAGATGAAGATACGCATTAAATGGCAGAAGATCATTTGTTTTATTAATCAAAATGACCTAGTAATTTGACTACTCGATATTTCACGAAATAAACAAAACTGATATAAAAAATAAAATTTATCACATCATCGTTATATTTTCTTATATTTTATTGTTCTATAAATTTCACATACAATTTTCTTCTGATTAATTGTATAACGTACACATTATTGTATATAACGAGTGATGCAAAAGTTCCTGCAGTAGTGTTGATCTATTTTTTTATTGGCAAAAACATGTGTGGACAAGCTCGAAAGTCCTTTCTAATGAAATGTTCAAAAAAGTTCTATCATTATTTATTGTTTTTCAGTAAGAACAACGTCTTTAAATAATACTAAAATGTGGTCTGTAAAAAGTAATGAACACAGAAAAAATGGGTCCCTCAGTATTTTTTTTATTCTACCGACTGCGACCGATTGTATGTTGCTGCTCTTTTTTTTCAGTTAGATGTGCCATTCAATATTGTGCAAACTTGATAGAAAACCATGCGCTATTGCGTTAGATAGTGTGATCGACAATTCGTTAATGATTAGAACTGACAAAATCGAATCGCAAGTAAAACAATACAAATATTAATCTAAAAATGACTAGAGACTCAAGAGCAAGTTTTATTAATGTTATTTCAGAAAATTTCATAGTATTTTGTGCATGAGTTGTTGAGAATAGAGACAGTAATCTGATAGAGAAAAGATAAAACACCATCTTATGAAATCAACCGTAAGAAATTGCAAAATGTTGCTAGAGCGGTAACTTCCGTGACATTCCTTTCCTTTTATAGACCATATTTTAATGTTGTTTAGAGACATGCTGCTTACTGAAAAACAAGAGATAATAGAATTTTTTTGAATATATAGTCAGAAAATGTTTTAGACATAGATTCTGTACAGATACTTTCTAGTTTTGTCAACACATGTTTTAGGCGATAGAAAATGAACTGATATTTGTGCAGAAAAAAGACTTATATTTAATTGAGCAATAATGAAATTTAGCAATAATTATATGGAACGAGCAATAATTATATAGAATGAACAGTAATTTATTTAAATTAAAGGTAAATTTTATATAAAAAGGATGTTGTAGTGTGACTTGCTTATACATCTTTTTTTTTCTTTCTTATCTTCTACGATGTCGTACAGATAACAAGTACGTTATATATATGTCGAAGTTGAATTTAGAATTTATTTTGAAGCCAACTAGTCGCCTTTAAAAGGGAACTGAATTTTAAAATCAACTTCAGTATATACATATATCTTTTGTTTTCTTTCTCTCACTTGAATATTTCTCTTCTCTTGATGTTCTTCAGGTATATTTCCTTCGTCATCATGTTTTTTTTCTAAGATATTTGGTTTTTTTTCTAGCTCATTCATATATATGAGTGAATTACAACTTTTTGGTACAATTGAATTTTAGCTGTATTTTTTGAATAACTTTTTTTTCTGGTTGATCAATTTTTGACAATTGTTTTCCATTTCATTAATCTATAAGTGCTCCATCCCGCACAAGATTTCAGCTCTCTATCGTGACTTATGAAAGACACATTGTGAAAAAACGTCATTTTTCGATGACATATTCTAAGAAAAGAGAGTTTTTTGGCTATAATAAAATAAAAGAAAAAGAATACAAATAGATTAACGTTCATATTGTTTGACAGACACTTGTACATTATTGTGTAGAGTGACGGAAACGCAGCAATTCTAACCTCACTTGATGATAGAACTAACGGTCTTTAGACCATATTAAAAGAAAGAGGGCTCGTTATCTCACAAATTGATGAAAAAAAGTTCTTACTTATCAACTTTATTTCTGATCAAAAATAGCAGAACTTTTGAAAAACAACGTCATTATACTCATTTTGTAGAGTTACGATTTCCATGCAAATATGCCCAGTTGAATATGCACGCAAATAGTCTGTTCAGGTAGAATCAACCGTGTCAGAGTGCAACAAGCAAATCTATATGTTATGAAATATTTTTGACTACTGATTCTCTTCATAATAGTGATGATATGACCCAAGTATTTTTCTCTGTGTGCAGGATAATTCATCAATGAATTTAGCAGGAACTGAACCATATATCGTGTATCTTGCTTAATACTCAATAAAGTGTTAGGAAAATTTTGCTGTGTACTATAGCCATAGAGCATAAAAATATGATATCTAATGTTCTAATTAGACATTCATCAGCAGATCATGAAGAACCTTTGTCGATGACGGCAACTATTCCACGGACGACGCGTTTTATTGAAAATTATCTTATTATTTGGCTTTATGATGAGACTTTGAATAAATTTGAAAACGAAATACAATACTTACGAAAACTCATTTATGGATTAAAAACATTTAATAATATCGATGCATGTATTACTTTTATCAATAATGTTCAAGATGAAAAAGTATTTCTTATTATATCTGGTAGATATCGAACATTCGAATGTTTTCATCATTTACCACAACTTGAGAAACTATATATATTCGATTCCTTTCAAGAATTAAATGATACGAAACATCAAAATATCAATAATCTTTATAAACAACTTCAAGAAGATATTCAATTATGTGAAATGGATTTTATGTCTATTGCTGTTGTATCACCATTATCACAAGATATTTCATTTTCATCAAAATTAACAAAACAACAATCATCATTTCTTTTCGAACAAATGATTAAAGAGATTATTTCTCGTCTTAAATTTGAAAGTTCTTCTAAAGATGTCTTAGTCGATTTTTGTCGAATGCATTATATGAATAATGATGAACAATTACATGTAATCGATGAATTTGCAAAAAATTATCGTCCAAATAAAGTTCTTTGGTGGTTAACAAATCGATGTTTTATTTCAAAAATATTAAATCGTGTACAACGTACACGTGAAATTGATATTATCTATAAATTTGGTTTTCTTATTAAACAAGCAAATATACAACTTAGTCGATTGTATGAAGAAAATACATCATTAATGAAAACAATATCTGTTGTTTACCGTGGTAAAACTATGTCATATACTGAATTTAATACTACAATAAAGAATAATTGTGGTGGTTTTCTTTCATTTACTGATTTTCTTATTACTACTAATAACAAAAAAGTTGCTATTGATTTTGTTGATCGTCGATTTGCAATGCATCCTGATATGGCAGGTATTATTTTCGAAATAGATATCGATCAGACATTATTTAATGAAAAAAATCCATTTGCCTTACTCAAAGATGTAGATATGAACAAAGATGAAATTTGCTTTTATATGAGTACTGTCTTTCGTATTGAATCTATTGAACAAACTACAAATGATGTAATGGTTAAATGGTTGGTTAAATTAAAGTTAATTAATGATAATGATCAACAACTTCTTCATATTTTAGCACCTACTCGAAATCCTGATATACATAATAATCAAGGCTTTTTTTGGGTAAATTACTGATAGACATAGAAGAATATAGACGTGCTGAGTAGGTTCTTTTTGGATTATTGGAAGATCCTAATTTTCGTAGTCAACCTCGACGTCTTGTACGTTTACATAATGGTCTCGCTGATATTTATACCTGCAAAAATGAATATATCAAAGCTTTAGATCATTATCAACAAGCACTTCAAATGAGTTTGACTTACTTACCATCGGATCATTCAGATCTTGCACCTAAATATAAAGCAATTGGTGACAATTATTTAAATCAAAAAGACTATATTCATGCTTTAGAAAACTATGAGAAAGCAATTGAATTATTCAAAAAAGATACATCACAAGTTAATTTCGAGATCATAAATGACCTTCAAACTCGCGTCCACAAGGCAAAGCAATTGATTAAAACTAATGAATAACTTTGTTATTTTTATTAATGTTGTCGGATGATTAAATATGAATTATTGCTCGGAACCATAGCCTATAGTCCTCAATAAATTTTAACTTCATTAATATATTTCAGAAGTATTCTAGCCACTAACCGCACCTCGATAGTATAAATCATCGTTGAGATATTCAATTTTTAGTAGGAGAACATTTTTTTTTCAAGTGACGATGTTGATCTCATCGATATTCACTGACAAACATGCGATTTTCGGTTAACATAATATACAATCACCAAAATTTCACGATAGATAAATATTGAATTATGCTACAAAAACAAAAGAACAATTTTCAACTCTAGATGTTGCTAGTAATAAAATTCTATTATTCAATATATTTGCGTAACTAACTCTTCACAGTTGAAACTTTTATAATAGATACTAGGAGTGTGAGGTTATATAATGGTGAAAGAAAAAGTTTGAGTAATTATATACAACTCAAGATATCGAAGTTTTACTACATATTTAGCTGGTTTTTACATATTTTTTTTCATTAAAAGATGATAAAAGTATTGTATTTAGAATTAGCATAAAAAACCAGGTGGAGGTAGATGCCTGCAACTATCTCTTTGGCTATTATAGTGGTTGTAGGAGTGTACGTAGTTATATGTGTCCATACGGGTGAGGATGAGGGTGTGCATGTTCTCTTCGCTGACGACCACATACACCCTCACATCCTACATAGTGCAAACAGTTTCGATTGCGGTGTTTTGCAAATCAATGGTAAATTATTTTGCTACAGACAAACATGTTGCAAGTTTAATTCCCGTAAGGACATTTCACACTTAACTGTAAAATACTAGTCTTTGCATATTTTTAATACAATCTATTCGAACGTAAGGCCTATTCAATGTTGAAATTGTATAAGTAGTAGATTTTGAAAATATCGAAAGATTTGACAAATAAAAGAAAATATACGAGTCAATCTTGAAGAAGTTTCTCATTCAAACGTTCGAGAGAGTTCCATCGTATTAGAAATCAATTTACTGATCGAAACTACATTCATTCCATCAGTTTTAGAAGGTTATAAAAAGCTGAAGACGATTTGATTATATGACACTTCGTTTTTTAAAATAGCCATTGATTACTGATTTTTCCCCTAACTGAAAACCATGGCTTCATCCTTGTTTATATTTCGTTTTTATTTTTCACTGATTCTTGGCTTTCTAAGACACCATCTGAAAGAAGATAAAAAGACTGTATAGGAAACAGTATTTTATCAACTGCATTAATCATTTCTGTTGGCGGAAATGAATGCCAACACCGACACCCACCCACGCCCCAATACGGTTACAAGAAAATTCAAATTGATTTTTCGTGAAGAATGTTTTAGAGTAACAAGAGTAATGCACGTTAATCCCTTTACGATTTGCAGACTTATAAAAGAAGAGAGAAGAATTTTTAAATTAATAATTGAAAGTGCTGTGTCAATCAAGGTGTATTTATTCGTAGAGCCATAAGATTCGGTTTTACATGGACCGATTTCACAAATAGAGAATATTTGGACATTCTCACAGCCAGTTCCATCCATTTGAATGGCTGTAAATGAGTTTTTTCTCCTACGAATTTATTTATCAGTATACGAAGGGTGTGGGTGTGAGTGTGATGTTGTCTTCGTAAATACACACCCTTTATTTTTTTAATGGGTATGGTCATGCTAAAGCCTCCTGTTTAATATTTGCTATTGATAGCTAAAAATATGAAGATATTTGTTATGAAGGTTCTGAATGGCTATCACACAAAGGCGAAATGCTTCTTCTAGAATTTCAAAGTACAAAATTATCACAATCATTATCTATCGCTCGTTTTCTTGCTAAACAATTTTATTTGACTGATAGAGATAATTTTGAACAAGCCAAAGTCAATGCTGTTGCTAATATAGTCAGTGATTGATTAAGAAAATTTATTCCATTTCGTTTCGAAAAAGATAAAGCAAAAGAAATAAGAACTTATGAAAAAATTCTTTGATGAAACAGTACTTAAACCTTTTACAAAATCTTGGAATAGATGGAAATTGTTTAAAAAAATTTATCCATGGTTAAAAAAAAAATCGATTGGTAAAGATTTCAATTGAAACGAAAACAGAAAGCTTTTTTTTAACGATATTTTCTATTGTGTTTCTTCTTGATAATGGTTTTGTTCTGATTGTGATAGCTTTTTTTTCCTAATTTCATTTTTGATTATTATTATCTCTATATGTTCAGCTAGAATTTAGATCAGGTGAATTTCCAGATCAAGTGTCGATCATTTTGTGATCTTCATCATTTTAAATCAGATCTGGTTTGCACTATCTTATGAAAGAATTTTTGCTATACCGATAGTGCGTGAAATTGTAGAGTTTTCTTGAATTTAACATTGCAAAGTTCTCATAATCCTTCCTATCTAATACTAATAGGCCTCATTTTCAACATGCTTTAATTTGATATAAAATTTGTTATTGATGCTATTTAAATTTATAGCATTACTTCTGAAAAAATATTATTTTTTGACCCTATATCTGGAATGTTCAGATATAGTCGTTTTAATCTTTTGAAATCCTCGAAAGTTTTCGAAAGCAGTGCAGCAACGTTTTTTTTTAGATTTTGAATGCTGGAAAACTTTTTACTTTTTTCATTTCTTATAAAATAATTTATTTGATATTATAGTAAAATTCAATTTATTTCAACTGTAGAAGTTCAGCTGCTCGCCTTCTGTTTCCAACATTCAGCAACACAAAAAAAAACAAATCTTATTGATAAGAATTGTACATTATGCTATGCACCGTTGAGAGCCAGTTCAAGACAATAGTGAAAGAACCAATATTGCATATTCCATTGATCGTCATTAGTAGATTGTTTCTCTTGCTGAAATTCACTATTATTTTGTTCCATCGTTTCATTATAATGACGACGCCAAGCTTGTGATCCTACTTCAAGATATATCATAAGCCCATATATCGACTTACTTCACGAAATCGCTCCATAAATAAAGCTGGAGGAATATTCAAACCGAGTTCAGCGAGTGCATCTCGATAACAAAGAGCTGTTTCAACAGAAAAATAATTTGGTAAATCCAAATAAAAACAACCATATGCTGCTTGCTCCCAATGAATAAATATCGGACATCCATCAATACTTCGAATACGGTCTGGATTAAGATCTGTATGAATTAATGTTAATGATGTATCTTCAATGGTACGTTCACGAAGAAAAGCTATCAAACGTGACAATAATTCGTCTAAGCGATCTGTATAACAACCATATTCATGAGCAAATTTTGGTATGGTCAAATTTTGATGCCATTCTTTGCGCCATGCTCGTAGCCATAAGGAATCTTCAAAATTTTCGGTTGCTGATCGTAACCATTCTGGATGTTGACCAAGATTCATATAATGAATTCGAGCTAAAGCATGAGCATAAGCTTTTGTAACAGGATCAAATGGACCTTGTCCTTTTATTTCTGGATCGACATATTGCTGATAAAAGCGACTCATTTCAGATAAAAGATTCGATGTAAGTGTAGGTGGAACATCTTGTTTTTGTGAGTGATGTCATAATCCTGTTACAGTCCGTATCCATATCTATCCTA
>CAJNOL010004154.1:4441-17232 GCA_905250125.1 Rotaria sordida | reverse complement strand
TAATTGATTCGAAGACATGTTTACCGAATAATGTTGAACTTTCTGTCGATTATGAAACATTGAAAAGGATGACACAAGATTTTACAACAACTACAATACAAGTCAATTGTACACAACTAATTTCTTTAACTCTATATGATAAATATCCAATTCAAAAATATGTAAAAGATTATTTTCCTCGCGCAAACATTTTTTCTTTAGATGAATGATTATTCAAATAAAATTCCGTTATACACGAAGAAAAATATTCAAATAGAGACAAATGTTGTTTTTGTTGAATTACAAAGAATCAAATCTATGTACATTTGAAGATGACTATATATCATAACATATGATTGATAGCAAAAATACGAAAGAAAAAGATTGTTTTCTTAGGAAAAAATTTGTTTTATTTATAATCAGAGATGATACTTTATCTTATCTTACTTTGAAAGAATCAAATGAATCATACTACTTTCAATTTAGTGTTTATTTTCTATATAGTCCAATACAACACATTGCCAATGCTGCACATATTCACATGTTTTTAGAACTATTTTCCGATCAATAAAGTAGAAAACTAAGTAAAGTTGCTAATTTTACTATCAAGGGGTATAGTCTAGGTCTAGACTAGGTCAAGGTGTTTTCGATCAGACCGAGGTGGCTAGTTCAGTCTTTTCAGCTGGATCGAGTTCGACAGTGACAGACTGCTTCTATTACACAATAGAACCGCTACAAACAAGCGATCAATAAGGTTCAACTCGATGGGATTGATAATCGGGAAACCGACCGATCCAATTCCAATCCTGCTTTAGACTTTAGGGCACGTTTAGTGTAGATCTTCGATCTCTTCAATAGTAAGAGCAACCATCATTATTTGTTTCGCAAAGTTAGTTTTTCGCACGAGCAACAAAATTCATGGATGAGAATTCAAATATCGACGAAGTCACATATCTCATGGAAGCACAGACTACCATCGAAGTGGCGATTTTGACTAAAAATTAGTAGTACTTTCGAGTATTTGTCGTCCAATGGTACTCAAAATAAAAAATCCAACATTAGAATCGTAGCCAGCATAGAAAAGCTAAATCAATCTATATATTTTTCGAGGACATGGCAAGTTTTATTTTCGTTGAAAAATCCAATTCGAGGCTTCCATAGAGACCTGTTAAGAAGAACGTTCATCTAAAACGTTATAAATTTAATGGTAATATTGAAGATTGAGGACTTGTTTCTTACAGTCAGAATGATGTTTTTAAACAAATCCATTTTTCACGTACGTTTGTGAGGTATCTGGGGAGAATTTTGGGACGAAAATAAGGGTGTGGGTGTGGATGAGTTTTGGTATTCTCTTCACCTACACCCATACCCAACCACACACCCACACTCACCCGTTTTAATTAAACAATTATTCATCAAACTCAATAAAACAGACACCCTATTAAACTGGATCGAAAATTTGTGTGATACCAAATCTGAAAAACATGATGAAGTATTAACAATATTATATTTATTTGTTGATATTTGCTTAGGTCAAACGAGCGATTTGAACAAAGAACAAAAATAACGAATTAAACAAGTACTCGAATCATTCAACAATTCTACCTAGTCCGCTTAGTGCTACAATCCAAACCAGGGCTGCCCATAAGCAGTCTGGGTTGGGGGGTCAACTTTTTTTCGCCCTACGTATCCCAAACTTTGCCACTTGCCAAAATACACCGTACTGACTTGTTGGGACGCATTTCTTATGCAGAAATCGGACTTTCTCTAAATAGCAAAAATTCCACAGATTTATAGAAAAATCCTAATAAAATTTGACTTTTTTGCGCGGTATCTCTTCATAATTAAAAAACCTCGCATCATCATATGTTTAACATCAAAGTTCTGACGAAGGACAATTCTGATCCGAAACGTTAACAATTTCATTTTATAATTTATAATTCAATTCAATTCTTTTATTTCGTTTATTTTTACTTTTCAATTAATTTATTACTTATTAATTTTATTTATTTCATTCTATTTAATTTATATTATTTATTTAAATTTATTCTATCTTATTAATTGTAATAATTCATTTTTATCCTAACTTTTGGCTTGGAATTATTCTATCTTATTTATTTATACGACTTTTACCTTAATCATTTATGGAAAATTATATATATAGATTTCCATAATAGAATTAAATTAATATTAGGTTTAGTTCTATCTCTAATCTTAACTTTAATTAATCATTTTACTTGAAATAAATATATAAACAATTATTAAATAAGATAATTAAAAGTTTAAATTAAATAAAATAGAATAAAAAAGAAAATTTAAATTTGAATTAATTATAAATTTATCTAATTATCAGGAAGAGTAATTTAACTTAATTTTAATCGATAAAATCCTATCTCACATTCTGTGACGATCCTGAACATTTCTCCATTACAGTTTCAATCAGGATTTACGAGCTTCTTGAATTGCTTCTTGATCCAAACATAGTGAAAAACTAGTCAAGATCTTGAATACTTTTCCATTACACATTTCTATAAGGATTCTGTCCTTTCTTCAGGAAAAGAGTGTAATTCCTGATGAAATCCTTGCAGGATCTATCGAGAATCTGGTGCAAAAACACTAAAACTTCCCATTAGGATTGCTAAAGTTGACTACATTCAAGCAGTTGTTCTATTTTCACGAAGCGAAAACTTTTTCACATTCATCTAGAGATTTGTTTTCTCCTGCAGATTTTCAGCAGAAGCATCACTTGAGCCTTTAGCCCAGTAAATATTCTCAACATTTCAGCCCCTAACAGTGACTCTTCTGGAGGAGATTGCTGAAAACTGAAGCTTTTCGAAAAAACTCCACTGCTTTCAAAGCCACATACACTCATATAGTTGTGAGATTTTCGCGAAGCGAAAACTTTTTTGACGTTATCATAGAATTCTTTTGCTGAAAACAGTCACTTGACTCTAAATTTAGGCAAGGAAATCAGCTAGACTCTACATATCGTATCAAAAACTTCTATAGTTTAGCGACAGCTATACGACAATTTTCGACGATTGGGGATCACTCCCCACACTCCCCAGCTTTGGGCAGCCCTTCTTATATCAATGATATACAATTAAAACCAAGTCAATAAATGTAAAAAAAAGTCGCTGAATAACCTCTTTCATAACACACTCGCACAAATCAATCAATCGAGCGCATCTCGAGTCAATGATAGCATATATCCAACATCGTTCATCACTATAGTAAATGAACTACGATAGAGCAGTTGATGTTGTTTCCTAATCGCCCAAAATGTATCCAAATATTTCATCGAGCATTTCTGCTCGTGTTAAACCCGATGTTATTTCTTCGTCATTTGCTTGTTCATTAAGTGATGAAATCAATGATGCGATAAGGCTTTTCGGTCGTTGAATTTGAAATAAACTTTAATCAATTAGCGTGGTATCCAGGGAATTCGCATAATACGTGATGCTCGAAGAACAAAATCTTTTATTATTACTTTTAATGATGAACCTATCACTAGAGATCTGCGGGACAAACTTTTTTGTGTCCTGTCCCGATTGTTCCGCGGGACAAGACACGGGATTTTTCGGGATTTGGGACTGTCCCGCAGTGCTCTATTTTTTTCTATATTGTCCCGATCCTGTTTGTCTCGTCCCGAAAAATTTTCGGGACAATCCCGATTGTCCCGCAGTGCTCTACCTATCACACTATCGAAATCATAATTGAATTCAATCAATGCAATAATATCCATTATTAAGAGTGTGCTCAGATAAACCGAATACTCTAGTGGATATGGATGAGAACCGAACTAAAAATGTAAATTTGTCACCACATTGACATTAATAATCGATCATCATCTCGTGCGAAGCTAATTTACCTATCAATAAATCTGAATTGATTAATTATTGAAAACAAAATCTGGGGTTCGGTTCCAGATGGATCATTAATCGATCGCCAATAGCGTTTTTTCAAACATTTATAGATAAGAATAATAAGGTGCAAAATGAGACTACCGAATAGAAGGCCAAATGAAACTGCCATGTGCGTTTTTTACATGACTTAGGGAGAAAATTTCTTTTTTCTCTAAGGTACACATGTTATGCAACTGAATGAGAACGAATGATAATCACTTTGAAGCAGAGGACTACGGTATACACTCATGAAAGATATGAATAGTAAAGATCATGTTACACTTTGAGTTATAGTCCAATCAAAAAAAGAGAGTTTAAATGTATTTATTTGCATCTAAATATATTTCTCTACCATATCTGCAGGATAGATGTGAGTGTCGAATGAATATAAGAAAGTTCTCTACCTATACACCGATGGAATGATTTCTTTATATAACCATTCGGCACTTCGAATAGTGGATTATGAAGAGGATTAAGTTCTTGTAAAAGATTCGAAACAAAAAACTTCAAAAAAACAATCTGAATAAGCTATGTATGTTTTTTTCACTTTTATCCATTTCTAAAATAATACGATTATTTTTCGCATTTAGTGGCATTCGTAAATCGAGCGAGTGTGTTTCAATATTTGTTTTGAGCTTAATAAATATAAGCTGAATTTCATGTCAATATTTAACAGTGAAATAAGAGGACGAAACAGAATGATGACTAATATACGTTTTTTTGTAAGTATATTTAAAGGACGTCAAACTCTAATAACCTTGCACAGCCAAAATAAATTTAAATTTATAATACGATTATTTTTCGCATTTAGTGACATTCGTAAATCGAGCGAGTGTGTTTCAATATTTGTTTTGAGCTTAACAAATATAAGCTGAATTTCATATCAATATTTAACAGTGAAATAAGAGGACGAAACAGAATGATGACTAATATACGTTTTTTTGTAAGTATATTTAAAGGACGTCAAACTCTAATAACCTTGCACGGCCAAAATAAATTTAAATTTTCTATTTCATTTTTGCGTCACTTAGTACGTTGTTTTAGAAAAACAAAATATACTACAAGATGCTGCGTGTAAATCAGTACAATATACAAAGAACAACTTATTCTGTAGTTCCACTTTTTGTTTTCAAAATGAGCAAAATTCTGAAGCACTAATTTTCGAAATTTCGAAAAAAAATGATCTTTTTCGTAGCGTCGAAAATTAGCCGCACAAAATTATGCCCATTTTGAAAACAGAAGAGACAACTAGAGAAATAGCTGCTGTTTGTAAATTGTAGAGCTTTTCACGCTGCATCTTGTGGTGTATTTTATTTTCTTTTTATTAAAGCATATAACGCGATAAAAAGATAAAATAAGAAAAAGACAAATTCGTCTTATACGAAGAAGATCATTTTTTTTCGAAATTTCGAAAATTAGTGCTTCAAAATTTTGCTCATTTTGAAAACAAAAAGTGAAACTACAGAATAAGTTGTTCTTTGTATATTGTACTGCTTCTCACACAGCATCTTATGATATATTTTATTTTTCTAAAACAACGTACTAAATAACGCTAAAATGAAATAGAAAATTTAAATTCATTTTGGCCATGGGAGAATCCATTGTAATTTGTCAGTAGCTTATTAACGACGGTGGGCACTCATTTCGTCCCATTAATTTTCGTCCCCTTACACTACATCCCACTCATTTCGTCCCATTAATCTTCGTCCCCTTACACTACATCCCATTCATTTCGTCCCTCACTCATTTTGTCCCTTTTCATTTCGTCCGAAATTCATTTTGTCCCTTTTCATTTCGTCCGAAATTCATTTTGTCCCAGTGTCATTTCATCCCATACACTTCGTTCCAAACTCATTTTGTCCCGTTACACTTTGTCCTATCAGATAAGTTGTTTCTGACGATTCTACTTAATATACAATGTCGTGTACTATGATCTTCTACGTTTAATATATTAAATAAAATGAAGAATGAATAACAGTTTAAGAGTTTAGTTTCACGTTAGCAGCCACACGGGCCAGATCTTGAGGGTGAGGATCACAGCTTTCGCATCGAAAAATACGTTTTTTATCAGTCAATCGGTGTTGCATGTACACGAACCCACCATGATACACAATCGGATTTCCTCTTTTACTCTTCAAAATTTCAATATCACCCGTCGGTCGTATAGATAGCAACACTTGATTAAATCAGCAGTTATCGGGATAGTGAGCGCGCAGACGCAAGTGTGGGTGAGGTTGCACGAAAATCTTGATACAGTTAATAAATCCTCATTAAATAAATAAATCCTAATAAATCCTATAGAATAAATGAATCACAAAAAAAAATAAGTCCTGGTAGCCCTCGATTAAATAGCAAAGAACAATTTTACGTGGTGAACAAGATTTGAGTGTGATTTTTTTTTCTTCTCTGTTTCTCTTTCGTTAAAGTTAACTAATCATATCAAGAGGGAAGTAGGAACAAATTGTAGAGGAACATAGTGTATGGGACAAAATGAGTTTGGGATGAAATGAAAAGGGACAAAATGAGTGAGGGACGAAATGAATGCGACGTAGTATAAGGAGACGAAAAGTAATGGGACGAAATGATAGGGTGCCTTAACGACGATTTGCATTCGTTTGAATCATTATTCAAAGGATTACTTTTGTCTCTTTTTACTTAGTATTTTGGATATTGGCGAAAATGGCCACCCATCAAACAATTACATTAGAAACTCTTAGCAATGAGTTACTCTTGATGATTCTGAAGAACTTAGATTGTTATACACTTTATTATAGTGTTTATGGTCTCAATAATCATTTTCGATCATTGGTTCTGGAGTGCAACAACTTGACTCTTGCTGTTTTGGATCGTGGCAGTCTACATGATTATTATCAGCATCGCGAGATTGATATCCAAGCATGGAAACGACTAATTGAAAATCTTCAACCTAACCAAGTTCGTTACCTTATTTTCGACATCATAGAACCGGAAAAAGCTAAACAAAATGATCCGCTGTCTTGTTACTATTCCTCGCAGTTATCATCGATTCCTGATGAGTTTTTCGATTTTTACAAACCAGATTGTTTCACATCTGTAGAAGCAATATGTATAAAGAGAGGCGAAGTTCGCAAGATTCTTGATGGTTTGCCATTCAATAAAATAAAATATTTTGAATTAGATACGACACATGGTGAAAGTGCTTCATGGGTATTGAATTATATGGATCAGTTCGATCTAACGAACTTGATCTATTGTTCACTTCCCAGACTCTGGTTTGGCACATTTAGTATTCGCTTTGTTCTATACAATCTCTGCTATTTAAAACTGGACATAGGCCCTTGGTCACTCGACATTGAAAAATTTCTCATGGAATGTACACCAAATATTCGTTTTCTTTCACTTCGCTTATCTCGTATTGTACGTGACAACGAGATCGTCAATAGTAAACAATTTAACACGCCACATTTACGCAGTCTTCAACTTATTGCTCATGATGTGGATTTTGAAATAATCGTTAAATACATGGCAATATTTCGAAAAGTACAACAGTTGCGTGTAGAAACTGGGTCATTCCTACCAAACGGTTTGAAATGGAAAGAAGCATTGGCAGGCAACTATCCGAATCTCAAAGATTTTGTTATCCAGTACGACTGCGATTCGAATAGTGGAATTGCTCACACATTCAATACCATGTTTTGGAAGGACAAGAAAACGACGAAACAACGTGATTATAAAATAGTCAAGGAATATCGTGGTTATGAAATAGTCAACAAACGTCATGATTATTATGAAACTTTATGGTTTGGTGAAAATTGGCAATTTCCTACGTGGTTATCATTGACTAGAAGCACATAAAAATTGTATTTGAGTTTTTGTTTGAAACACTTCAATAAACAACATTGATCATAGTCTCTGACAATTATCAAAATGTATTAGCTAGATGTCTCACATAGATCAATATTCATTCGTAGTTCGAATCATTTTACATTTTTAATTCATTTACATATGCTTTTCTATAGGTTGCAAAAGTCAATGTTGTTCTTTTAAGCACACATGTTTTCTAAAACTGATGTTTTGTTTCAAATTTCAGTTTTGGTAAAAAAGGCATGGGTGAAGGTAAGAATCACACCTTCGATAATATTCGACATGTTGCTGCTCGTATTTTGCAGTTCTTTCTTTTGTTCTGCACTTTCATGTTCTTGTGTTGATTCACACAAATCATTTACTGTCGTTATCTTCATATCAAAAAGCAAAAGTTGAGTTAATAAATGTCCACATAATTTCTCTTTCTTGATTTGATTTTTCAAATAAGCGTAAAAAAATGTTCACGGATGGGGTATCGAAGGACACGCACTGGTTGCGCATCTAGCCGAAAGTCAATTGACTACGGAGGCAATCGAATAGGTTAAATCTCTTCTTCCTGGGTTTCTTTCTGATAATTTAACAGGCGCAGCTTCATGGGCTGACGATATTATTCACGATAATTCCAATCATTTTGACTATCGAAATTGGCACTGGTCTCGACCTTTGTGCTACGTTAATTTACCTGATTGGGTTTGCAATTACGATCCGCAACGAGATTCCAAGAATGATACTTGTGTTGACGGTGCAATAAGAAATTATACACAACATGTTATCGCTGCAGATCTCGACCAAATACAACATTAAGAAGCACTCATGTTTCTTATTCATTTTGTTTGTGATCTTCATCAACTGTTACATGTTAGCTTTGAAGGAGATTTGGGTGGGAATAAAGTGAAAGGTAAGAACAGATTACTACGTCGAATAATATTGGCATGAATGCTTTTTTGTGTTTGTAGCATTTTTCACAAGGGGGAACAAACTGATTTCTAGTTTAGAAATCAACTGGAAATCACTGGAAATCACTGGAAATCACTGGAAATCACTAGAAATCACTAGAAATCACTGGAAATCACTAGAAATCACTGGAAATCTCTGGAAATCTCTGGAAATCACTAGAAATCACTGGAAATCGCAAGATGATTTTCTGGTGATTTCTAGTGATTTCTAGTGATTTCTGATGATTTCTGGTGATTTCTAGTGATTTCTGGTGATTTCTAGTGATTTCTGATGATTTCTGGTGATTTCCAGTGATTTCTTTGATTTCTCTGATTTTCAGTGATTTCTAGTGATTTCCAGTGATTTCCAGTGATTTCCAATGATTCCTATGATTTCTGACGATTTCTGTTATTACAAACCAGTTTTTTGACCCTTCCGAGAAATCACCAGAAATCACTAGAAATCACTAGAAATCACCAGAAATCACTGGAAATCACTAGAAATCACCAGAAATCACTGGAAATCACTAGAAATCATAGAAATCAGAAATCAGTTTGTTCCCCCTTGATTTTTCATGAATAATTCACGCGAAACCAATCTTCGTTCGCTTTGGGATTGGGTGGGTGTGGGTGGGCGTAGATGTGTGGGTGTGGGTGTGGGTGTGGGTGTGGGTGTGAATGTGGGTGTGGGTGTGAATGTGTTTGGGTGTAGGTGTGGGCGTCGGGTGTGGGTGTGAGGTGTAGGGAGAGGTGTGGATATAGATCACCTTCTGAGTTAAACTCACTTCTACACCCACACCCACCCGCACCCTACCCACACCCACACCCTTTTAACTTCCTGGGTACCAAAGAAATACCTTTTCGATTTCGTATTTTTTTACAATGGTATCAACATATTCTTGTATCTTTCTAATGAGCATTGAATTTTTCAAATGGACAATAAATGACATTGAATTTTATTAAAATCGACAGGTTGTTATATTCGTTTAGCAATTAAAGTTATTGTTATCACTTTTACATTGATATTTAAAGCTTTGTGGTTTTTCATTCATATAATTATTCCTTACATGTATTTTGATGGTAAATATACTAGAATAGGGAACAAAATAAGGGATAGAATAAGGGATTAGATTAGAGGGTTAGAATAAAGAGATAGAATAAAGGAAGGCATATAGATTGAGGACTTACATTAGGGGTTAGAATAAGGGGTTACACTAAGGTGACAGATATAGACTGGTGAGTCGTTTTGTGGGTAGCTGCTGAACAGCTATAGTACGTTTTTGAAGCCTCGGAAGCCTCCACTACGTTTCCGGAATCTGGAGGTGTTTTGGTTGCTTTTGAGAGTTTCTGAGAGCTCGGAAACCCTTTCCCAGAAACCTATAACGGGTTTCATATAGGGACAAACCCGGAAACCTTCTATAGGTTTCCGAGAAAACGGATTTTTTTTAGAGTGTATAGGAAGCTATGAGGTAACTCATATGAAAAGGAGTGGCGATGGTAGGTTGAAATTAATCTAATATCCAACAAAAAGACTGAGAAAAACCTTAAAAACTCAAAATAGCCCGAAAAATCGGAACATCCAAGAAAATTCGAAAATCCAAAAAATCCAACAAAATCCGAAATAATCTCAAAATCCCAAATCCACTTTTTCCCCCTTGAATGCAACGCTGTGCTGAATACGTTGCATTGTTGAGTGGAAATGAGAATACTGTGTGTATATCTTGTAGTTTTCTATGGATTTATCGTCGATAAAAAGAGACTAGTGTGTATTCATGGTGAACTTTCGAATAAATCTATCATTAGTTTGGCCATAAACACCCTTGTATCTAACGATTAAAATACTATTCTGAAAAATCTTTTTAACAGAAAATGTTGATAGATTACATTTTCAAATGACACTTATTCTTATTTCTTATATGCTGTTGTATGATAAAATATGTTGTTTCTTTCTCTATAAATTTTTTATTTAATTTTCAGATTATTGTATTGTAGTGCCCACAGTTTCTTCTTCTCCTCAGTAACTACAAGTAACGCAGCGCAAGCACTGACAACCATCTACTGAAAGGATGAGTCGCATTTAGGCATGCACAAAACACAAACTCAAACCGTTTGGGAATTTGGGTTTGGGTTTAGGTATTGAGTTTGGACTTCATTTATGTTTAGTTTGTATAATATATGGAAGTAGGTATTATCCAAATAGTACATTCTAATGTTTATAATTATATGACTGAGAAGATATAACTCATCATTGCCTATAATAGGTGGTTACTCAAAACTGCTCATGACCTATCCTAATGGGTGACCATAACTGTTCATAGACTATTCTGAGGTACACATAAGTCTCGTTTTGCTATCCACAGTAGCATCCGTTACTGTGAATGAACTTTGGTTAAGAGGTGTATAAGTCCTCAAGACTGACCATTCGAAAGGAGGAAAGAGGAGGGGATAGAGTACGAGTAAGTAACTATAATGCTCCGTGAGCTATCGTACGGGCTGCTTCTGTTTCTTACGGGGATTTGATAAGGTACATCGAAGTTTTGACAGAGTTTAAAAAGAATCTCGTAAGTCTCGCGTGACTTTCGAGGATTCAGCTTTTTGAGGTTAAAGACCTGTTCTGGGTGGATCCTATAGTTTTCTGATAGGTAATTAGGAATTCATGGTTCGTGTTGTTGGGAGATTGCTTTGACTTATATTGTGAAACTCACAGGTATTTTCGAAGAAAATAATAAGCGTAAGTTTTAAGTGTTTGGTTTTCAGACTCCTTCTCCATACCCATTATGGAGAGGCCTTCATTTCAGACAGTTCCTCATTACACATTTTAAGAACTAATGAGAAAAAAATAAGTAACATAATATTTTTTTACTGATCAGTTGTCTTGTAAAACAACTAAAATTTGCTACAGGTTTTGCAAGTTACGTATGTGTGTTAGTAGAATTAAGCTTGAGTCCATACATGAACTTCACGTTTCATTCTTGAAGTGGCTGCGCTAACAAGCATTTTTATCATGTTGTAACGGGTGTTTTTGTCTGGTGACCATAGCTGTTCAAGTCGCAGCTGAGGAATCGCCCGTATGTTTCCCACGTGTACCCCGGTGGCGTGCTGAGTATGGACATAGCCGACATAGCATGTGTAGAAATTGTTGGGATTAAACTCGTTTCGTTGTGTATAATGGGACTTGGACAGTAATTAGGTATGATTTGACATGTACTGGCTTTTTGGATAGATCAACAATGCTACTTAGGGTTATTTTTTGTCGATTTGGGTCTGAATCGGGAGATATTTAGTTCGAGTATGTGAGAATTACCATTTATCAACAGGTATAGTTTTTCCTTAAGCAGCAGACAGTTTAACGGAAAGCAGATATGAGAAACTTTGGGATACAATGACGTCGTCACAGAGACACTGTCTGAACGGAAAATCGAATCTTAAGATTTCAAGAATGGTAATGGCAGTGGTCAATCAAATGAAACTCTTCGAAACGTCTCTGATGTTTTTGCACTTTGCTTTTATACCATTGAACAGTTTTTGTGGAACTCACATATATTTTCGAAGAAAATAGTGAGTGTAAGTTTTAAGTTCAAGGTTTGGCGGCTCCCCTCCTCCCTATTACAGACACATAGTAACGTAAGGCCCCATTACAGACCTTAGCAATTAAGAATAACAGGCGTCAGCCTTTTTAGTTTTTTTCAAAAAATTGATCAAGTTATAGTTTTGAAAGATAATCAACATCATTGCTTGTGAGCTGATTAATATACATAATAGTGAGTGTGGGTGTGTGGGTGTGGGTGTGGGTATTCCTTTTGCCTTTAATCACATACATCCACACCCACACCCACACCCACAACCTACCCACACCAACATCCACCCATACCCACACACACCCACCCACACCCACACCCACCCACACCCACACCCACACCCACCCACACCCACACCCACACCCACCCACACCCACACCCACCCCACACCCACACCCACACTCACACCCACCCACACCCACACCCTCTTTTGAAAATAAATTAAAGGCAAAAGGAATACCCACACCCACACCCACAACCTACCCACACCAACATCCACCCATACCCACACACACCCACCCACACCCACACCCACCCACACCCACACCCAC
>CAJNOL010004153.1:0-17232 GCA_905250125.1 Rotaria sordida | reverse complement strand
TTATCTAAGCAATGACTGGTTCGATTGTATGGTCAAATTATTTCGTTCTGTTTGTTTATTTATTTTTATTATTTTATAAAATACATATCTAATCTAGATGAAGTTGAGGTTCATTCTTATTCTTCGACTGTCCATATCATTCATATTCATATATTTATTTCTATTTTTAGATTATAATAATACGATTCTTCTTCGATTTGGTACAATTAACAGAGAAACGAATCATGTCGACAACAGTAAGTGAAAATGTTCAGTTCAATGGTCAACATGTTAACAATATATATTTCTTTGTTTTAAGACTATGAAATGTAAACTATCAATTGAATTATTAGTAAAACATGATTTTCTTCGTAATAATGATAAGTGTACATGTTGTTCACAATTAATTGGAATGCATCTTTATCAACAAGGTGATTCAATTTTCAATGAATATTATTAAAAATTATGTTTTTTTTTCAAAACTTAAAAAAGAAATCAGCAACTCAAATATGAATGCTGAAGATGCTAATGTCAATATCAAAGACAATGCAAATTACGAAAATAAACGATCGATTAACGAGAAAACAAGTATGTCTTGAATCTTGACGTAGTATCAATGTTCAGGGTGGGTGTGGGTGTGGGTGTGTGTGTGGGTGTGAGTGGGTCTGAGTGTGGGTGTGAGTGGGTCTGAGTGTGGGTGTGAATGATAGTAATAGCACCCACACTCACACCCACACCCACACACCCATACCTACATCCACACACCCACACCACACCCGCATCCACACCCCACACCCACCCTCACACCCAGCCACACCCACATCCACCTCACACCCACACCCCACCCCCACACCCAGCCACACCTACATCCACCTCACACCCACACCCACATCCACCTAACACCCACACCCCACACCCACACCCATACCCACACCTAGTGTTATTTCACAGAACTCCAATCTTCAGACAACAGCTTTCATCGTTTCATAATAGTATCGATTCCGTGAATCGAAAATTTCGATCAATCAACAATAAATTCGGATAGCATGACCCTCAAACCTTCGGTCGAGTTTTCTATATCTAATCACCATAAATTTTAAGTAACTTGTATGTTAACAGAAAAGCTTCAATTTAATCAGATGTGTCTTGACTACTGGTAATGAAAGATCAATCTAGATGAAATATTCTAAAACTATGAAACAATAGTAATGATTCATATGTCTAAAAACTCGAAATTTCATTTATTGAAAGTAGTAACGAATTAGTATAGAACTGAAATAGACACAAATGAATTAAAGATCATGAATGGTCTATTCATTTTATTTAATCATTAAACTTCTTCTAAACTCTAATAGTTACTCCATCAGAGATAAATGATCAATCTTCGATTTTACGATTTTAGTCATTTAGAAACATGACAGCGAGAATTATATATCTTTTTTTTTCCATTATAGTTGTCAATCATAACTCTTTTCTACAAAAAAGAAAGAAACTGCCCAATGAACTTAAACGCTTCACTCATACGGAAATCGATTTCAACTCTTTAACAATAAATTGAGATACAACGTTTTATGGTTGTTAGCAATTTAAGAATCTCTTTTTGTCGATTAAATAAAGAATTATTTATAATTAACAAAATTGACAACATTTAAATGCAGCGATTTTTAGATATTCATTTGAAGATGATCCGTGAAAAAATGAACCAGAATGGTTTCTATGAAGATATAGATTTACCTGTATTGAATCCAAAAATGAAAAAACAATTGTTTGATTCTTTTTCTCAGCCATTTAACAAGAAAATTCTTTCAATGAAATCAATGTGCGAAGAGAAGATTTTGATTTCTAACTTCATAAAAAACAAAAACCATGAAAAATAGATGATGCATATTGGACAAAATCGATTGTAATTAGCTGAGGCTAAGATGGACATAGATTTGCAAAGTACATATTTTAACTAGAAAAATCAAGCCAACGCAAGGAAATTCTAAAAATTGTTTGAAAATTCTCATTTGTGTGTCGCAAAGAAATCTTAGAATCAATCAGCTATATATCGAAAATTGTGAATACAGTGAGCACGAAATTTGCATACTCGATGAGCTCTACCTATGGGGATCCATGGCTCGGATGGACTGCATTGGGCCAAACCTCAGTACCCCATGGCCAACTTTCATGGACGCGGCTTGGCTCATTTGGAGCTGTTTCATTCAAACACAATTTTGTTTCTAATATAAACACTACAAGAGGAATTCAAGTAGACTGAACCTAATATTGTAACTAAATTGATACATATGTAAAATGTTTACAAAATTGTGATAGGTATTTGCATTATGCTAATCCTAACTATAATTGTAATACAAGTATATTACAATTAGTATTATTTAATGCAATGCTAATAGTAAGCTGACACCCCTAATTTATAGTTCAATAAAACAAAGTTAGTTGTCAAAACGTAACAATTTTAAGGTTTTTTTAATTTTACTAATGTGATATTCTTAAATACAAAAGATCTGATCTTTACATATCAATGCGAGGAAAAAAAACTTCGAACTTTTCCACCCAAAAGACGAAGTGATCGATGATTGGATTAACTAATTTCATCGTCATTATTAAATACCAAAGGATACTTCAAACATCTCAATATAAAGAATAAAAGTTTCGAATCTGGACACTACATGTGTACTTTTATCGGGTAATGATAAAATGAGTAATCGTTCTTTGGAGAAGAAAAAATGAGAGAATAGACACATTGTCTATCAAACAATAAAAAGATATTGATAGGTATGTGATGAATTATGACAGTAACTGCTTATGGCTTTCGGCACGCTGGTGTTTTGTGTCATCTGCACACTCACAACTGTGTCTTTTCTTTATTAAATGCAACTTATATGGATATGATCACACAGAGGAGAGCAAAGAGAGAAGGTCAATCCTCGGTGAAAAGGTCATATAAGTGAAGCATAAAGGTCAATAACCGCTATAGATTGGACAGAGACTTTTCTTTTCTCGAGTTGCGAATGGCTGGAAAATATTCGCGATAATACGACTGAAGCAAAACTATCAAGAGATATTATTGTGACCGATCCTATGCATCATCAGTCGTCATGTCTGTATCCAAGGTCGTCCGTCGAGCCCATACATTCATGTGTATACATATCACTTATTCTTTTTCTCTTTTTTAATGCTATTTCGGCCTGATATTTTTCTGTTCATATTGCATGTATTAGGTCTTTTTTTGAATTAAACCCGAGCGAGTAGGTTGCTTCATTACAATTATTCTCTTCTCAACATACCAACAATAATTTCGATTGTCATTTAAATACGTCCATCTTCTTTATTAATATGCCTATTTAACTTTTGTTTTAAATTGATCGAAACGTGTGTGTGAATTTTTTTTATAGACAATATTATTATTTAACTATCTCTCTATTACAAAGACAATGAATACTGATTCCAGTTTATCACCAACAAATAAAGATTCCACACTTATGAATACATCTTCAAATTTGAATATGATGCAAACAGCTACATCTCATCATGAACAATATCAATCAATTAATGATGATCTTATTCCAGCATCTAATGATACTTCATCATCAGTTAATAATATGATATCATCATTAACATTTTCTAAGACAGTTACAAATTCAACGCATGATTGTATATATCCATGGAGGAGACCAGGTATTCATAAATTAATTGAGAAAAATGATGTACTGAAAATGCATAAATGTAACATATGGAAATGATTAACATTTGTATCATTATTTTGTTTATTTATAATTACTAGGTAGTCCTTCTTTTTTTCTCCTTACAGGATTTAATTTTGAACATAAACGTAGCCGAACAGGTTATACACATCATCAACTACGTGAATTAGAAAGAGAATTTCATATTCACAAGTAAGAAAAGAATATTTTTATATTTATTTATAAATATTAATAGATATGTACCACGTTGGCGACAAATTGAAATTGGTCGTAGGCTTGCATTAACTGAACGACAAATTCACGTAATAAAATCTTGTTTTTTTATGTTAATCTATTCGTTTTCTTTGTTTAGATTTGGTTTCAAGGCCGGTAAGAATAAATCACGAGTTTTTTAAAATTTATTTATGGTTTTTTTTCTTCTTTTACATTAGTCGATGTAAATGGCAACATGATAAATTTAAATCACGCAATAATCCACATGTTGAACTCGAAGCAAAGGCAACAAATCATGGTCGAAATCATCATTCATATGCTATATGAACTAATGATACATCATGATCATCGATATCAAATGTTAAAAAAGAAAATAACCATCCATATAACATCAATGGAACTAATAAATATTTAACTGTATATATAACGACTTTTGACTACTAGTCGATCGCAATAGAATACATGCTCTTCGTGTTGTTCTTCAAAGATTAAAAAAATAAATTTGCAATGGATTGTCAAATATTGTTTTATTAAAGCATTCGTCACCTAAATTTCTCGATGCTTCAGTTAATGCTGCACGACAGAGAGAGGATTTAAAGAACTTATACAATGTGTCAAGAATTTGAAAAATAAACTGATAATTGTTTATCGAAATGTCGTATAGACGCCGACAAAAAAGTGTTGTGATAAAATCTATTCATCGATATATTTGAAATAACGAAAAGAATTACCAGTTCTTACTCCAATGCAAAAATACGGTCCGTATTTCACTGTAAACAGCCGTTTGAGATAAAGTTACGACGAAAAACAAGAACAATCGTAACTTCCATTCTGGGTATACAAGATTTTATTTTATAGTAATAATATCCTGTTAGTTTTTTGAGCCGTTTCATATAGCAATCGAAAATTGTGCAATATGTTTAAAGAAGAGAGATCTTTAAGATAATTTTACATGTCGATGTTCATTGGCATAGCTAAGTATTTGCTTAATAATTTCAATGAACAAGAAGAACAAAAACTTTGTTATTATTAAAATCCAACCACACCTTCGAAGTAATGGACTTTTCAATATCTTATGTGTGTCTTTTTTCATTTGCAACTTTTGAAATTGAATATTTTAGCAAAAGATGCTCTATGAAATTCTCTGCAAGATATTATTTGAGTAAAACGATTTTTCCAAGATTTAATGTTAAACTATATACTATACCGATCATGTCAAAATGTAGACGTCTAAGGTGTTCGAAATTGCAATGTATTATTATATTAATCTTAGGAAAATTCGTCTTGCTCAAATATTATCTTGTAGGAAATTTCATAAGGTGTTTTAGCTAAAAGATTCAGTTCAAAATGTTGCAAATAAAAAAAGACATACATGAAATATCGAGGGTTTCATTTCTTCGAAGAATTTATGAAAAAGTCGAAATACACACAATCTTAATGTTACTGTTTCTGATGTAAGATAAATTAAACTCCTAGAATGTTTATGAACAACATGAGAATGAAAATAAAATCAATGCAAAAACTTTTGTACCACGCACTACTCATCTGGAAGTGATTTCTTCAAAAAACTATGCGTCATTCACTGTTGTTCGAGGAGCGAACAGGCATTTTTTTTTTGAGCATATGAATATATGAAAAAATTCTTTTGTAAATATATTAGAATTACAGAAATCTATTTGTGAAAAATTTTTGACATGTCCGAACTGGATTCAAATGTAATCACAACATCCAAACAAACAGACACAATAGTAAGTATGTAACATCTTTATATGTCTTTTGAAATTTTCAATAACAAACGAAGGCTTTTTTGGAAAGGACAAATCTAGCTGAATTTCTTTGATATCGTATTATAGAAAAACTTTGAGAGTTATTCTTTAATTTTAACAGAAAGATATTTAAAAAAAATATTTGTAACTTTGAACATTGTTCAAGTGTAATTTTATTTATTTTCTATTTAGGATAGGGATGTAGAAGAAAGTGACAATAATAATATACTTGACAATGATGATGAATTCATTGATTTTATTCCTTGTAAGCTGTTTTTCGATTTATTACAAAAAAGTTTATTGATTAATTTATTATTTTAAAGCTCCTTATGTGGATAAAAATGAAGTTCAAGATATTGATTCATTATCGAAATGTTTTGAACAACGTCACAATAATTATCTTATGTTTTTCATGGTCTCTCTTAAAGATGCATGTCAAGCAGCTTTCGGTCCAATTGTACTTCAAGAAGTTCGTTCAGATAGTTTTTCTTCTTACATAAAATACTTTGATCTTTCATATTTCAGCGTCGTCCAGTACCTGTTGACAAACATCATAACAACAATCAATTTAGGGAAAAATTTTATGAGCCATGTTTTATTCAAGTACGATTATCGATTATTTAAATGTAACTTATGTTGTTTGGCCACATGAAATTACTTCTGAATCCAACAGATATTTTATTTAGGTTAACAAAAATTTAAGAAATATTTTCTACTCAATTGTTTGGTACTTTTTCCATTGAACAATGTCCTTTACTGATTGGAGTTATGGGACTATTCGAACTGAAAATAGATAGTATAGTAACATCTGAATATCAATTAAAATCATTCATTAAAGGTAATACTTTGGCATGTACTCGAATGACAATTAATCGTGAAAATCTATTGAATGAATTGGATATTTTCAAAGAAGAATATGATAAAAATGAACAAAATTTAGTGAGTGTTTTTTCACGCATATTTTTAATATGAAAAGTATTCGTTTAGTCGTTTAGTTTCGTTAAAATAACTGGACTTTGTTGCGAAATTATCCTTGAAAGAAGTCAATATCTTTCATTGGATGATGCAATTTCGACATTCTCTATTGATATTCTTCCTTTATTAAATAATCTTCAATCAAATCTTTGTCATCCATTTATTAAAATGATTCTTCGAAAAATCAAATTTGAACAAATTATTTCATTAGAATTCAATACAGGTCGATCATAGTCAAAGACTGAATTGGCCTTTTTATCTAATTTTAATAACGTCACTTCAATAACACTTCATAATTCACCATATGCAAATCAAATTAGTGAATATATTAAATGTTTTCCCGATTTGACCCGTCTTTCTCTCTATTATGATGATAAAGTTAATTATTATATATTAAGGCCTCTCCCCCCCCCCCCCTCAAAATAACATCATTTACTGATTTTCACTTTGTCATCTTGCGAAAACTCGATCTCCGCCCTAATACATTGTATAGAGCTGCAAATTTCTGGGCATACTGGGTATGGGTTATCCTCGCACCACTGAAAATTTCAGCTCGATTCCTAGTACGTTGGTTCGAGATATAACAATTTTACTACACATGTCTACACATGTCTTTTTAGATGCGATGGCTTTTCGTAGCGCCACCACCATGCTACCACAGTACAATATAAAGTCATATATATTTTTTTGTTTGAAAGCTTGTCTCTAGGGCTAGCCCCTCTCGTGGCCCTTTTTTTAAAATAACCCTTTTTATCATCATATAAGAAAACACCTCTATAGAAAAAGCGCCATTTTTTAGGGGTTTTTTGAGTCATTGAACTTGTCACTCCTTTTCTTCGCTTAAAAAGTAAGAATTTTAAAAAAAGGACCAAGAGAGGGGCTAGCCCTAAAGACAAGCTTTCAAATAAAAAAAAATGTATATATATAATGAGAGTCCACAGAGAAATTTTGGCGCTGAAATGAGCTATTTTTTACCCTTGTTTGGTTCATATCTCTGTCAAACGTCAGTAAATCGAGCTGAAAATTTTACCACAGCCTCCTCACTTCAGCCCCAACATATGCTCCAAATTTCAGCCCATTTGAACGTACCTGGACTGAGATTGATTTTTGAGGGGGGGGGGGGGGCCTTAAATGAAGTATTAATTCAAGTTCGACAACAAATCGGACGATTTGAGATTCATTGTCCAGAAATATTTTGTATTGATGATGATGATAATGATACTGACCGATTTAAAAAAAGGCAAATGATAACGCCTAGTGTTAAATATTTTTTACTTGATGTTGGTAATTATCGTTCGACATCGACAAACAGTCATCTTCAACACTACAAATTACGTTTCTTTATGCCATTAGCTGATTTAATGAAAAAAATGCCGAACATTCAACATATTTATATCATTGGCAATAAATATAATATTGAATATTTTTTTGATGATGATCAATGGATACTTGTTCTACATAGATGTTCTCAATTGAAGAAAATTATATTTCAAGTGTTGGGAATTACATCTCAGGATGAACGATTCTTAATATAGAAAATACTGGAAATTCAAACGATATTACGTAATGTACGACAAACAATCAAATGTCAAATTATTTTTTGGTAAATTTTATTTCATTTGATAACTTCAGTTTATAAACATCATTTCTGATGATAATAATAACGTTGATGACAATCTAGTTGATTTGATTCAATGAAATTCTAAATAAAATTAATATTATAATTAGTCTTCTACTCTGATTTCTACTTTTCTTTGTGATCATAATTCTTCAATAGAAATGCTACTCCTACACACATTTGCTATTATTTGAAGTTCGTTAGAATTCTATGTATGAAGATAGATAAGTTCTCGTTTACTTTCATTTGTTGTTTTTGATCAAAATACAGTGTAGGATAGTTAAATCTTTTTGGCAACTACTATATATCTCTTTTCTTTAATTATCTATTTAAAATTCTTCTCTCCATACTCGAAATTGCATCATTTTTCACTTTTCAATCAATATAAAATAATATGTGTAAAAATAAAAATCAGTCATTTTATTTTATCTATTGTGTTTTTTCCCAAATAAACTGATACCCTTTATTTTTAGGATAAATTTCTAGAGAATTAGCCGAAATACTAAAGACTAATGCACATTGGATCCAACGTCAATTGCATCTAATTTTCGTTTCGCACACTAATGTTAGATGATTTTTGTTGGAACTTTAATAAGTCATGAACATTTTGATAAATTGACGAAAAACTTTTTCGGAAGTACAGGGTTTCTCGATCCTGTGGTAGGCCATGTCTTAAAAATAGACCAAACTGGGTTATACTCATCATAATTATCTGATTGATGTTGATATAATACATAAAATTTCTTTTCGTGTTTTTAATCTTTTCTGTATTCATCAAAAATTAATCTTGTTAGTTTAAGACATTTTATGATAGGTAAACTACTTTACGTAATTTTATAAATTGATCTTGGAAAAATCATGAAAATCTCGAGGATAAAGCACAATTCTGTTAAATAATAAACTTCAAGATTTGTCATTGCAAATAAACAAATAAGATATTCGTTCGCTATATCTATTACATATGTGACATATGACATTTTCCTTCCTTCTTATCTGTTGTTCATCTTCCTCTTTCTTATTTCTTATTCTTTACTTAATCCTCGTCCTTTCTCTTTCTTATCATTTGGCATATTTCTCAATCATGTTGGAATTATGTTATTTCCAAGTTGAAAAGAAAGGATATAACATAATTTTTTATTCCAAGTGTATGTTACTATGTAGGTGGGAGTAGACCAACTTCTCTGCTCTTTTCCCTTCTTCTCCTCTGTTATAAACACCTTCGTCGTCTACTTTAACAAACGGTGTGATAAAAATCCTTGAAAGAGCAAAATCTTGCATTAGTCATTGATAAGACTGTAACAGTCATTTAAGATTTGACTGCGTTTGACTATCGTTTCAAAAATTTGGTTCAGGTTCAGTTCGTTTTCGGTCTCTGATAGAAAATGACTTTAGGTCAGATTCTTATAACGTTGTTTATAAACATAACTTTCAGATCTTTCTTACAGATGCTCTTTGTGAGCGATAATACCTACATAAAGAGAACTTTTCCATTAAGGTAAATGCTGAGCTTCGCTGAAACTAGTAATTTTTAAACGGTGTATATAGACGCTCGTGTGTTTCTACGTTTAATTCATGTCGCTGTAAAGTGATGTAAGTTTGTATAATGTCAGTTTACTTTGTTATGCATTGTTTATCATAAATCAATTTCATGTGTTTGCAGATAAGAATAGAAGATTGCATTTCCTTTTTGCATTTACAAACGAATACAAAATGTTTGCATTACTATTAATCTCTCTACTGATTATGGACATTGACCGTGCTCTTCAGTGTATGACTAACTGTTCGGTTGACGAATTTCGTTTTGATCAAACATTTCATATTCCTGACGGACAATGTCAACAACGCATCTTAGCATCTAGTTGCTCTGTTGAGCTCTCTTTCAAGTATCACAATCAAAAGTATTATGTAGACTTTAATCAGGATGTTATACCGTCGGATTTTATTTATATTACACATGGACCTTATCTCTCTTATCGTATTGGTTATTCATGTTCGGAAAGAACTGATTGTGTTCTCTCCTATGTACAGAATAAAGTCAATGAAATGGTCGGTCGCACCTATAACGCCAAACGCATATATCGTCAACTCACACTACTTATTGAGAATCCTTCACGAAACGGTTCAATTCAATGTTACAACATGGAGAACGAGATTATCACATGTTCATCTGATCAAATCTGTGCCTTAGATTATGATCAACATCCAAACGAGGTCAGCTTACGTGGTTGTGTGACAAACAATGGCGCCCGAGTTTCTGTCTTCGATGTCGAGTCTTATACTTGTTTTGATGTTGAGTGTGCTCGCAATTTATGCAATGACGATGCAACATTCACACAAATTATAACTACTTTGGCCAATAACGGTTTAATAGATTCCAATGGACGACGAATTGCCGTGGATACAAAGGGCATAGCTTCTTCTCTTTCAATGGCATTTGCTTTGATCTTCGTCGTTGTCTCTTGTATTTTGAAATTAAATTACATTTGATCTAGCGAAAGAACCGATGTGGAAAATAGTTGATACTGTATCATTAGAATCATAAATCGACTGTTTCCTCTTGCATCAATTGTTTACCATTAGTTTTTCATTCTCCATCATTCGTTCATGCTGGTGTTCAGATCAATAGAAAAGAATGATAAAAGACTCACCATAACCATGAATGAACAAAGATAAATAAGATAATCAAGATATGAGAAAATCATTTGATGATTAACGATGGAGAGAGAGAGAGATATACAGGGTGTCCCAAAAGTCCCCAAGAAAAGCTTTCGTAAAAATCTCGTATACAATTCAAGCGATTCAAATGCTTCTTTTATAATATGATAGTATATTCTTTTAAGTTTTATTTCATATAATTTCGGATAAATGTCTATGCATACAGATAGTAAGAAACGAATAGTTTTATTAATGGTCAAATTTGAGTTACCTATCATTGTGAAACAAAAAATTCAAGTTGAATTTGGTATACAAACGGCAGAAGTAGACTGTATTAGGAATATTTTTCAACTCTTTTGTGAAACTAATGCAGTAGCAAATTGACAACACTCCGAAAAGTTTTCAAAAATTAAAGAAGAAAAAGCAATGAAGGCCATGATGTTTGTGAAAAAAAGAGCTCCTATCGAGTATTCGGACTATTACAACGGCTTCCTTCGTTTCAGCCCTCAATTATCACTGCGCATTGTCTAATGAAGTCATGTGGAGTATAATTTGTTTGAAAACTTTGCGAAAAAGATTATCAAGGTCGAGTTCAAGTTGTATAACTCTGATAGCATCGTTAGAGCATACTAATAATCAGGAGAATTTAATTTTTATCGATGAAAAAACTTTAATTTAAATGCTTTATCGATGAATATAAAGTGAAAACAATTGTGTATACGACAAATATAAAGTCTTGATTGAATTTAAAATGAGAATCGATGAACGAGATAAATTAATTCGAAAACAAGCACTCTGTAGTACTTTTTTCAAGCATTTCGAAAACGATGGTTTTATGCATTTCAGTTAACAAGAATCATTTTTGACATTTGCTGTAAATCAAATTATATGAAACAAAACTTAAAAGAATATACTATCATATTATAAAAGAAGCACTTGAATCGCTTGAATTGTATAAGAGATATTTACGAAAACTTTTCTTGGGGACTTTTGGGACACCCTGTAATACACAAGAAAAGACACTATCAAATGAATACTGACTGAGAAAGCACGGAAAAAGATCACAGTTGGAATGGTACCAGTTCAGTTAAACTTTTCAACCTAGTAACTCCTATATCTTATTATATGTTTCAACTGTAAAAAACTCAAGTGAACATCAATTACAGAATTTCGAGATATTATTCTTTCCTTTGAAGTATAAACTTATGTAAATTAGAATAGAGATATATTGTCATGAAGCGATATCCTTATTTCACTATTCCGATAACGAAAGATTGCGATTATATTAGCCAAAGCTTTGAGAAAACTAGGAAATATTGGAATTCTGTGTAATCAGAACATCGACAATTTCATCTTTTCACAATAGTAAAATAAGTCTTTCCAGAAGATTTCTTCTTGATGTCTAATCAACTTCTTATCTGTCTAACTTACCTCACTTCCGTCTCTTTGACAAAAGACAAACAAATAAGGGACCCTATCTTGGTATCACCTTTTATGCATTATCCATGGTAGAAGAAACTTAATTTTTATCCTATTGTTGTCGATGAAGTCACAGAGCATTCTTGACTCTTGACGTCTATCCCTACTTTGTAACTTTATAGGTATGATAGAGCCCAGTTGGGCTCGAAAAAGATGAGCTACTTTGTGATTCTAAGATTGAAATGGTTCGTCCCGACGCAATCAATACATCGTTTGTCTATATTTCCCATCGAGTTAGGGTTTCGAGTCCTACACAGGTTAAGATTTGCTCATCTGCATCTGATATTTTCTTCTTTTCTCTAACGAACGATTATCTGGGTCTGACTTAAAATGTACACCATGCCGCTATATGAAGTGTCCTTCTTAGTGCGAACTTGGTCAAGCTGATGAGTTTTTCAAACGTATATCCGGATGTGTTCTACATGGAACTTTAAAGCAACGAAAATCTTGCCTGATTCACAATATGTCAAAGTCCATAGAATACTACATGTGAGATTTAACTCGGCAGTCACACTATACTTCAGGTTTAGCTGCAAAAAGAAAAATGTTAAAATTCGCGACTCGAATCAATACAAATGATGTACGTTGGAGCAGAAATTTGTCTTCGACTTCGACTGATTGCAAGTCTATTTAAGTAATATCGCCAGTCCACAGATCGGTTCCTTCGAGATAACACTGAAGAAATGTGTCTAAAGTGACATTTGCGTTTAGTAGTCGGATGATAAGTCTCTCGAGCATTTCAATTCAAACAGTTGGTGATTGACGAGGTTGTGCCCAAGCGAGCAAAAGACGACGGGCTAAGTGTCTAGTCTTTGTCTCAAAATTGACTGGTTCGTTACTAATTCGAATTTCTAACCGTCATGCATATGCGTCCTGACATCCTGATTGACGGTTGCCATAAAACATGATAAGACTAGTCCTTGAGTCCATCAAACTAGGCTTAATTGTTTGTTGAGATGTTCATTGAAATAGACACACACTATGAACTACATAAATAGTTTACTTCAAACAAGTGAAATCTTTTCCACATAGTCGTCTTAATAGATTATCTGATTTTTCGATGCTTATTATTCTTCTGTTTTATCTATCAAATAATAAACAGTAATTAACTAATATTGTAATGAGTGACTTTCTTCGTCTTCAAATGGACTCATAGTTTTAAGTGCTACAGTAACTTTTTACGTCGAAAAACTGCATTTCTTCTTCCTTTTTCAAAGTTCGTCGAATGACTGTTCACAACCCAGTTTATAAATCGTTCGTGTCATCAAGTGAATTTGTATAGGATAAATTGAAATTAATCAACAAGTAACGTTCATCGACAGTCGATTCACTTGGTCCTAGACTGAAGGAATATAGATGCGGATATAATTGTTTATAGGTGTGAACAGGAATCTACTATCGTTGGCTGTGTGTAATAGAATAACTTGGTTATAGTGGTCATCTGATAACTATGGTTGGAACAATCGTGGTGGGGATTATAAAGATCACCTCGTCACTATGATTTAAATTAATCGACCAGTATTGGCTAAAAATGACTATTATCGTTAAATTATTTAGTATAATTGGTTTATTGCTCAATGCTGTAACAATGAGCAGATGCTTTATCAATAAATTAGAATTTTCTGAGTTTGAACATAATATTATGATAAACAAAAATCATATTCATTAAACCATCTGATATAATTCTTTGTTTGAGTTCAAACTACGTCATTAGGTGTATAAACATTTTTTGTATGAGTATTAATATCACTACCCAGTCGTGAAAGACATGCTATGAAATACGAAAACTGTTTGCATCAGGTATCGTTGACTCTTACATGTATGACCGTTTGGCTGATCCTCATTCAAATAAAATGTCTTCATATTTAATTATGAATTACAATGACATGGTAAACAACGATACGAATTTCGATAATTATTTATTTAAGCGCTATTTCTATTCGAAAAAAGGTTCTATCATATTATTTACAGAATATGATTTTTGTTTACCATAATTTTATGTTCACACTCACTTAGAAAATTCTAATTTATTGATAAAGCATCTGCTCGTTGATGCAACATTAAACAATAATCCAATCATACTAAATAATTTAACGATGATAGTCATTTTTAATCAGTACTGGTCGATTAATTTAAATCATAGTGATTAGATGATCCTTATAGTCTTCTCCATGTTTCTTTGAACTATAGCTACCGGATGGTCATTCTGACCATAGTTGTCAAATGGTCATTTGTACCACAGTTGCCATGACCATTTTGACCATACTTGTTATATGGCCACTTTTACCATAGTTACCATGGTCATTTTGGCCGCGTTACCGACAGACAGACAGACAGACAGACATAGGTGAATTTTGGTTTATAGACCGTAGCCTTTAAGTCTAGGGAACATAGACATCACCGACGCAAACACCGATGTCACCGATACAAACACAGATGAATTTCGATTTCTAGACCCTAGCCTTTCAGTCTAGGGAATATATTTTAATATAATCAAGAAAAATCAATTTTATTATCGTTTATGTTATACTTTTTAAATGATAGAATAAAAATATTTTATATATGTAGCCTAAGATTAATTTTATTTTGAAATGGATATAAAAAATGAAAATTTAAGAAAAATCTGTTCCACCATTAACTAAAATACTTTGTCCGGTAATGTAATCAGAATCTTTGCTTGCAAGAAATGAAACCAAATTTGCCACATCATCTGGATGTCCTATACGACCGAGTGGAATATTTTTTTGAAAATCGTCCACAACATCTTCCCTTGTCTTCCCATGAAAGTTCGACAGTGCTTCATAAGTTCTGTCAGCCATAGGTGTCTGAGTGGCTCCTGGTAAAATTTCATAGATTTAATATTTAAATAAACTCTAAAATATACCTGGACAATAAGTATTGACTGTTATATTATATGGAGCCCATTCCATAGCAGCAGCTTGTGTCAAACCTCGTACACCCCATTTTGTAGCACAATAAGCACCGAACATTGGCGTTGGTTTATATGCACCAGTACTACAAGCACCAATGATTTTTCCTCCTGTACCTTGTTTAATCATGATTTTAGCTGCTTCGTTATAACAAAGAAATACACCACGCATATTTATTGCAAAAATTCTATCCCACTCTTCTACATTCGTATCTAAGAGTGATTTCACATTACAAATACCTGCGTTTGCGACTAAAACCTGTAGAATTGATCGCAACAAAGAAAGATAATCGTAAAGAATAAAAAGTACATACGTCTAGACTTCCTAATTTTTCTGCAACTTCTTGCATCATTTTTTCGACTGATTTACTGTCCGAAACATCAGCAATTATAGCGATCGATTTGCGACCAAGTCCTTCGATTTCTTGTTGAACTTGTTGAAGGTCAGAAGAGCTAGCTTCTATATCATTAACAGCTATATTGAAACCATCTTTAGCAAGACGAAGAGCAATTGCACGTCCCATTCCTTGAGCAGCACCAGTCACCAAAGCCGTACGAGTCATTTTCAATAATATATAATAAAAATAAAAAAAGACAGTTATTTAAATAAACCTCTTTTTTTTATTCTTCTTGAATTTTCTTTTTTCTTGTCTATGGTTATTCAAATTTGATAGCGAGTTGGTAAGACGGTGGTAGTTAGTAGTAGAAGTGACTTTTTCTTTTTATCTTGTTTCGACCTATTATCAAATTTTAATAAGAACAGAAAAGAAAAAGAAAAAAATACTAAGACATATATAAAGTCTGAAGAGGACAACATCGTTTGTCAAAATGTTACAAAAACTAAAAAAGAATCTTCTACAAAAACCGAGAAAATATTTATTCAACTATAAACAAATGAATGGCTTAAGCCCTATTTTCACCTTATAGTATAAATAATCGATTTAACAGAAAAGCAACTCAAAATGATGCAAAATGAAATCTTTTCACTTATTAAAAGAAAAAAGAGTACACTCAAATCTTAACAAAACTAATGAAAATCCGTTCATTATTTTTTCATTTACATGAACTGAATAATTCAATCATCTTTCGTGTTCTATCAATTTCAAGTTTAATGCATTCTCAAACATTTGCAAAGAACAACAGGCGCTACCATACATTAACACATATCAAAGTGAAATGAAAAGAACTGTCCGTAGACGAGCAATATCTAATATAAACATATGGATATTATTTTAACAATATGACGATAATTTGTAATATTCAAAGATTGTTTAAAAGCCATTTTTTATGATAATATCAATTTGTCTTGCTTATCAATATTTTATTGTTGAAAAATTAGATCGAAGTCTAGGACAGACGTCCATCCGATGTTATTGATTATTTTATATCAGTCAATAAGAAATGAAGAATATAAATCCAATAAAGAAAGAATCAATATTAACAATCAGTATCTTTGCTTTCATATGTAATTTTGTTTCATTTTTAAAATGACAGCTATTGTCCATCAGCCAATTATTACTGAAAGTCTTAGTTTAATCGGATGGAGATTGATACGAAATGCTGAAACTCAAGACTTATTTGATCTTTAATTATCTTGTAAAATAAAAATTTGGATATATTGTTTGTTTTAGCCCGCAAAAAATGAGTCAACTTTCGAAAGTGAAGTTGAACCTTCATCGACATCCTATGCTGATCTTACTCTTGATCTTTGTCTTGAAGTCGATGTGATTGATTCAACTTCTTGTCAACAAACACATGATGGGTGGGGTGTGGGTGGGTGTGGGTGTGGGCTATGGGTGGGTGTGGGCTGTAAGTGGGTATGGGCTGTGGGTCGGTGTGGGGTGTGGGTGGATGTGGGTGTGGGTATGGACAAAGAGAAATGAATACCCACACCCACACCCACACCCCCAC
>CAJNOL010004152.1:0-17243 GCA_905250125.1 Rotaria sordida | reverse complement strand
TAAAGAAATTCATGAAAATCAGCATATCGTTCAGAATCACTTCTCTAACAAGAAAAACATTCCAATAGCCAAGTTTTCGTAAAGTCTGTAATTGTTTTTTTGCTAATTACCAAATATTCGCATTTGAGAAATTGTCATTTCATTTCGGAATTAACTAGAAGATCAATCAGTAATAAAAAAAAACTCGCTGATTTTGAATCAGTATGTGTCATATTTAGACGGCGTATAAACGTATTTAGAAAATGGATTGTGAAAAGTGATTTCAGTGGATGAATCAATTTGCAGCATGAATATTTAGTAGTGAGCATCAAAGATGATCTAGTCAATAATATCGATATTTTTTTACGAGCCTCACGCATTGAATAACTTTTATTGACTTTTCATTCATTTCTCATTCAACAATCAGAAGTTTTCGATTTGATTCAAGTGTGAATGTTAATAAAGAAAAGTCCCACGTCCATATTCACACCCATAAAATTTCTTGATGGACTTTTGGAATATCCGATATATTTTGTTTTTCTATTTATTTTTGAAAATAAATCATTTTAAAATTGATTGGTATGAATGACTCATTAGGAAAATTTCCATGTAAATTAATAATTTACTTCATCAGGATTTTCAAATTTGACATTGGTTTAAGCTTACAATAGCTTCATGGTTTAAGAAACACTTTCCCAAGTGAAACAAACTTGATCATACACAAATATATACAAAGTGGCTGGATATGAGTGTAAGTCTGTGGACGTCGATTTGGATCCTGAATCTGTGAGGCTCGAGTGAGTATTCGCTTCTCCTGCGCCGACATCTACAATTTCACACTGACATCGGTACTATCACTCACACCACTAGTTTTTGAGAACTTGTCGAGTTTTACTGGAAAGAAGTTACTAGAAAAATCCTACATTAACCTTATCTGCATGTATTTTTTTTAAATATGTTGATCGTTTTAAAAGGTTTTTATTTCGTTTTCCTTTGAAAAATGTAGTTAGTGATCAAAAGAATTTCTTTTTAGATTTGATTGATTAAAATTCTTATAATAGATTTCATGAATAGAAATGTAAAAACAGTACAATAAATATATTTTCAAGCATAACATAAGAATACAATCATAGTAAAGTTCAAATCATTTCTAAGAAAAAAATTATGCTTTATAAGTTATTCCTAAATATGGGGTGTGGGCGGGTTGGGTGAATTCGAAATGGATAGACACCCACACTCACATACACCCTACTGAAAAATTTTTCATGAATACATGTAAGTGTTTCTTATATCGTTAAGCACCAGGTACACACTAAGAATAGAAAGGTTGATTCAAGAAAAATTAATTAAGAATTAAATTATATAACTTGAGAGGCTCAATAAGGATATTACACCGTAGTAGATAAATTTATTCTGATTGTTAATTGATGAAAATATGCTAATGATGGATTTAGAAAGAATGCAATCACCTCATCGCATCCACTTCGAATTCGTCTTAAAATGCTTGTTTTATCTATGAGATTCGTGGCTGGCAGATGCATTATCTGACATAATATATCGTTCACTGCAGTAGCGGATTTAGGGGATACTCGCCCCCATTCGAAAAAAAAAATTTTCGAATTTTTTCAGTAGAAAAGTGTTAAAAATAGAGCTTTTACTACTACTCAAACTTTAAAATTCACTTTTTGATGAAAGTCGCCCCATATCTAACGAATCGTCCCCTATAAAAAAAATCCTAGATTCGCCGCTGATTCACCAGTACACTAATAAAAGGATAAAAAACTTGTTAGTGTGATCCTTTTGGAGTCAAGATGTCGAATACACGAAAATTGTACATGTTTAACCCATATCTACAACAAAAATAATATAATATGTAGTTATAGTCAAGTGATAAAGTAGTGTTTGAACACAATTGATGGTAGAAAGTTTTTGATGCATAGAATAAAATTGCCATTCTTTTTCCTTTTTTATTTTCTTTAAGTTAAAATTTTAGTATATGCACTTCTCTACGAAGATCTTTTCATATTTATTCAACGTTTCAGTGAATCACAGCTACATTTCCACTATCTTCTACTACAATTTGTTCGATAGATTTATCTTGAATCTTATTCTCGCAATTTAAGAACAATTTCTATAGTTGAATAAACAGTATTTACTTGCAGCAAAAGGATATTCAATTTTAATAAATTATTTATTGATAAATAAAATAAAAATAACTTCGATACGACATATCTATAGCAGAACAAGAAGGAAAGAAAAAAAAATTTATATACATATATTCATTATATTTATCTGATTCACACTATAACAGTTTATTGCTTTGTCTCTCTCTTTAATAAATCGATTTGGATACTTCCATTGAAGTTCTGCTGTTTTTGCGCTCACTAATTCTTTCTCTCTTCTATTTAATATATAAATCGAGTGCAGAAAAGAATATGAATCATATCGGTTACTTCTTTTTCTTATTCTTCTTGTTATTATTTTTAGTTTTTAACTTACGATTAAATAAAATTCGATATTATCAATATGCAACACACACAGAAAACTGAAAAAGTTGGTATGATAATTTTACCTTCGATACTTGGTTCAAAATCATCATCAGTTACTGAAGATCCTCAAATACAACGAACTCGAAAAATTCTTTTAATTATACTTGGCGTCTGTTTTGTAAGTTTTTATTTTTATTTTCATTCTGATTAGATAATCATTATTTCTATTTGATATCAATATCAATTAGATAATGTATATATATATATGAGTGAATTGCAACTTTTTGGTACCATTGATCTTTTAACTGTATTTCGCTAATAACTTCTGTTTTGCTCAATCGATTCAGACAATTTTTTTTTACACATTATTGCTATTCATATGTTAATCACATGTGAGAAAAAAAAAGAAATTTTCGATCATAGAAAAAACATACAACTAGACCGTTTTGTACAATCTCCGATGCTATATCAACATATATCATCGATTTTTATTTTATATTCTTTTCTTTCCTTCGTCCAACGTACTTCTTTTTTTTGTAGAGTGACGAAAACATGCTTTGCAAAGTTCTTGATTCGAAGACTACACACATAGAAAGACAACTTATTAAGACACAAAATGAGCGAAAAAAACTTTATCTTTCTCCATAAAACTAGAAAAAAAATTTTGAGAACAAGATGATTTCACTCAGTTTGTAGAGTGATGATTTCAATTTTAATTCGTTTAATTTGACTCAAACTTTGAAGGTTTATGTAAAGTAAAAATTTCAGCTTTCAATCTGCTTCCGTTGGGAAGAAACCTACGATAAGAGTGACGATTTTCATGTAAATAGTCTGTTCGGGTAGAAATGAACTCAATAGAGTACAGCAAGCAAATCTGTATACTATGAGATATTTTTCTCTGCGTGAAGGACATTTCATAACGGAACTGAACTACATCTTGCTTAATACTTGATAAAGTGTTAGGAAAATTTTGCTATATACTATAGGCATAGAGCATAATAAAATACACTACTTAAAAGTTGTTTAGATTAACTTTTATTTATTTTTTAATTTTTTATGTGAATTGTACCAAAAAGTTGCAATTCACTACGTTATCTCAACAATAAAAAATTCATTTCTATCTATCAATATATATATATGAAATAATTTAATATTTTTTTAGAATTTAATTATAGTTGAATAATCTTGTTTAAAAAATTTTGGTTACTCATTTCTCTTCTTTTTCCTTTTTATTGTGAACACTATTTTGCTTTTGTTTGTCACATTGAGAAAACTTTAGTTCTATAAAAATACTAAATGAAACTATGTTAGATAGAAAAAAAAGAATTTGATAAAATTCAATATGGATAGTAGAGATAATAATGACTTTAATAGATTCTTGAAAATCTAATAGACTATTTTATGTGAACAGAAGGTTAGAAGAAGCTAACTCTATTTTTATTAGATAGATCGTGATTACTATTATTAAGAGACATGTTTCAAAAACTTCTGTTCTTAGATAAATCTCTTTGTTTTTTCTAAAATTGTTAATATCTATTGCAAATTTATGCAACTTTGATATTGATTTTTTTTATGGAAGAAAAATTCAATATCGTACTTTAAATGAAACATTTTGAATTTCGTTTTACACACAAATTGTTGAAAAACTTGAACTTGAATACTGTCAATTTACTCTTAGCAGAAAGAATATCAGAAAAACTTTACTGAATTTCTTATTCTAAATTAATCAGATATCTGGATCTGGAAAGATTATTTAAAAAAAAAATTTTTGGAATATATACCGACATAATTTTAAGAAAGTGAGTCTCGATAAAGAAAGATTTTCTTAAGCTGAAATTTTTTCTAAGTAGTTTTGCAGCAATTACACAGTACAGAAGTCATTTTAGCTGACAAGCACATGTCTTTATTTACACATACGATGTGTTTAAAATCTAACAGCCTGCTTTTGTCAAGGTTAAATTAAAAAAGTCGAATAAATTTTGCTACTAGAATATGAAAAGAAATCGGTCAAACATGTATTTTGAAATTAGAAACCAAGCTCTATTGAACAAATATAAAAAAAAGAATTATCTTTTTATCATCTTCCATTCGAATCGAACAGTCTAACATTTTTTTCGGGAAATTTTTGCAAATATCCTTTATAACAAATAGGGATTAATAAAGAATTAATTGTTGTAATTTTGGAGTTATTCGTTTGCGTTGAGTACTTTTTTTTAATTTTTCCATTGATCCTCTTTATTCACCTCAATGGAAGACGAGAAAGAAATAAAAGAAAAAAACACATTCTTAAAATAATCAATATGATGTAGTTTTATTAACGATCAATATTTGTCTTATTTGAAATTTTAATATAATATGTTATGTAAACAAGAGATTTATTTTGAATAAATACATCTACCGACATAATTATGAACATGAATTTATTCAATAAAAATCAAATGATAATTTGTAATATTTATTATTCTTAGAAATATTGTTAAAATTGATTGATAGAAATTTTTAATGATCTATTTTGTCTCTTAGAATTCTATATCATATTTAAGGTTTTTTCTGTACTCAGTACAATAACTGTCATATCTGGAACTGCAGTTCCTAATCGTATGCAAGAAGCTCAACGTGGTGCACAAATTGGTCAATGTATTACATCAGTTCTTTTGTACGGACTTGGATTATGAGTTGCTTATCGATATGATCAAACAGGTTTACGTATAGTATGTTTTTACTTTTAATATATATTTTATTCTTATCATATAAATGATTTTATTATAACTCTATAAAACATATTTGATTTGATTTTAAAAGATTTTTCGAAGAAAAATTTTCATAAATAATAAGTTGAATACTATTCTCTAAGAAAATAATTTATTTCGATAAATCTTCATCGAAGAAATATATTATTGAAAAAATAGATGTTCATTTAAAATATTCGTTTTAGTCTTTCTATAAGAAAATAAAATATTTTCAAGTATTATTGAGATAATTCGATGTTTTTTTTTCTCTTAAATTATTCATACTCATAAACAATTGATCGAAACTATTGAGTTAGACAATCTAGTTCAAATGATGTTTCATAATAAAAAGGTTAATAGACAATAAAATTATTTTGTTAATATTACTTTATGATAGATCTTCACTAAACTCAATACTTTTCATTTGTTTTACGTTGAAAATATCAATAAAATGAATGAATATCGAGTTGATAGATTCGTGAGAAAAAAAAACTATAAAAATCAATTGTTGATAAATATCTTTGTTAGAAAATCTTATAGATAGAGATTTATTTTTGAACATTTCTCGAAATGAATTAAAATAAAATATTAAATAAATAGTTTATCAATAAAATACTTTAAACAAAACTAATATATTTATATTTAATTCCTGTAGTTTGCTTGGATTGGCATAATAGCAATGATTGTATTTAGTATTGGAATTATTATTGCTATTACCTTTATTATTCGTATCTTAGTTTCTTCTCGAACAGACGATAAAATTAATTATGATGAAGAGAAGAGTCTCAAGGTTTGTCTTTCAATAGGTATTGTCGTTGCTGTTATTGTTTGTATTGCTTATTACATACTTACAGTAATTATATTATATCATTCATTTATATATATATATTATAGTTATATGAATTTTTAGATAATCATTATAAGATTGTCCTTCAAATTGGCTAAACAAATGGGATCAAAAAAGTCTTTAGTCACACCACAAATCTAACATTTATTATTATCATGTGAACTTAGATTTAATTTATTTTTGTTTTTTGTTGTTTGTCATTTATCATGTTTTTCTTCTTTTGAAAGAACTCTAGAAATAAATATTAAAGATCATTTCTTAATCGACACACATGTTTCATTGAAAAGAAAAATTATTTATATCTCGAAGATAAATTTTAATCGATTATACTTATTAAATAGAATAAACATAGATGAAACTATCTTTAAATATAATTAAATTAATCAATATCATTTATAAGAAAGAATGGACATGGATGTTGGTGCAGGTACAGGGATAAAGAAAGTCATCCCTAGTACCTATACTCTAAATTATACAATTAAAATATTGTAATATGAATATGTCAAGTCTTGTTTTGACTGAATCGAATAAGGAACTATTAATTCTTATATAGGACTAAAGCCCTATCAAATGCTTAATTTCACAATCATTTTTCCTTGTCAACTTACACCAAAACAGGATCGGACATGGATACGATCCATTACTCGATTTATGACTAAAAATGAGTAACTTTGTAAATAGCGCTTTGCTTTCAAACTTCGATCGACATCCTATGAAAATGTTAATTTTAACATGCTCTATTGAATTATATATGATTCAATAGGGTTACTTTGAAGAATCCTGATGAATCGATTTCGCCTCCTATGCATCCCGTCCTTTAATAATCTAGTCCAATCACAGAACAGATTTTCTTTATTGAATGTATATATGAATCATTTTTATTTATTTGAAGAAAACAAAAAATCGATACAGTTGATTTATTCTTAGAATGAATTCTCGATTTGAATTATTTTCAACGAAAATTTTATATGAAATATTTGATTATTTATCAACTTATGATGTATTTCATGCTTTTATTAATCTCAATTATCGTTTAAATTATAGTATTAATATATATCCATTAAAAGTTGATTTACGAAATATTTCTCGATTAAAATTTGATTATATTTGTTATTATCTTCGACCTGAACAAGTCATATCACTTATATTCTCGGACGATAATATGAGTGACCAAGTTATTGTTTTTCAACGATATTTTCTATATTTTAAATATCAATTTATTAATCTTCGTTGTATAAAATTTATTCGAACAGATGATATTCTATTTGATTTACCATATTCAGTTTCAGCTCTTACATTCCAAGGTTGCATGTATGTTAGTCAACGTATTGTTGAAACTATTGTAAAACAAGCCAAATCTTTAACTTATTTGAAAGTTGATTGTATTCATTTATTGCAATCAATTGATATTACATTTCCTTCTCTCACTTATTTACATATTTGTGATGTTGGAATGAAAATTTTCTGTTGTTTTTTAAAAGAAAATGAATCATCTTTCAACGATTATCATTTATCAATTAAAAATCTTCGTTCACCAATCCAACATTTAAAACTTTCTATTGAAAATAAAAATTTTATAGACTATAATTCAATATTTAATTTTGATTATTTATCTCATTGTCTGACAAATCTTACATTGATTTGTTTAATAAATAAAACTTTTTCATTTGAATTCATTCAACATTATCTTATTCAATTATTAAATTTAAAATCTTTAACAATTATTATCAAATTAGATTTAATTGATGGTAAACAATGGGAAGAATTTATTCGAAAAACAAAAATTATTAAATTTAATTTTCAATTTATACTATCCGAAAGTATTACATTTACTCAAAATAAATCTATATTACTTGATTCATTTCGATCAGTATTTTGGCTTAAAGAAAAATATTGGTATGTTGCATGTAATAAACATCGTTCGAATCAAAATACACAAATATATGTCTATTCTATACCTAAATTTCTACCGACATGTATTAATTATACTAAAGATTATTATCCACCTTTATCAACAGTACCATCAAATGATGAACAACGAATATTTTACTCGAAATATATTGAACATTTATGCTTGGATTTTAATAAATCCATTGATGATCTACCACGAAATTACCGTTTTAGTCACGTAAATTCACTTAATCTTATTGGTTCAACATTACCATCAATAGATAATATTATGTCTATTGTTGATCTTAATCAAATAAAAGAACTTGATATATCACATATTAAGAATATATCAATTGGTGAAATTCATTTATTACTTGAACATATTCCTAATTTAAATCATCTGATATTTAAAAATTTTATACCATTATTTAAACCACCTTCACATATTTATTCATTTACAATTGAAAAATGGAAACTTTCGGATGACTTGAATTTATTTTGTCGTATGTTTCCACATGTTAAATCTTTAAAAATATATATAAATTCACTTGAAATGATGATTGAATTAATTAATCGATTGAAATATCTTGAAAGTATTCTTGTTTGGTACAATTTTGAAAAACATGTACCTTTCATTTCAATGAATTGGTTACGACGAAATATACCACGTCTACGACGAAAGAAATTTACATGTAAAGAAGATGATTATTATATGATCATATCTATTGGAAATAATCGAAAAAAAAAACTCTCAAGTTTTTGATCAAATTTTAATATAACATGTTTCTTGTTGTATAAGAATTATCTAAAATAAATTTTCGAATGTTGTCGTTTGAATGATGCAACTTACGTTATCTTTCAAAAGTTAATTTTAGTTTATCTCATGTAATGTTTTCGAATTATGAATAACGATGCATCAGATGTGATTTTTATAAAATCTGATGAATATAAGAGAAATGTATTATAACGGGTGAGTCATAATAAATGAGTCTTTCAGTATTTTATTTATGTGGAAAGTTAAGGAAAAAAATTAAATAAAGATTATCCAACTAACTTTCAAAGCTAACGGGTGTCTCATGAATAACTTGTGTTTATATCTCTTACTTCTATCATCTAGTAGGTTTATTTTAAAATCATCAGATGCAGCGTGAAAAGTTCTACAAGTTTCATTGAAGACCTTATTATACATACGCCTGAAAAAAATAAGTTTTTGTCTGTATTTTGTACATATTTGCCTTTCCGTCTGAATAAATATATTACCAAAAAAAATGCGTTTAACGAAGGCACCCTCATGTCCAGATTTCCACAGACTTGATTTTGTCACTGCCACCAAGATTAGTTTTTAGAATTTTTCATCACTATAGAATTATCTTCTAGAAAAAATTATTATGTATTCTCATAGAGCTTGAAATGCTCTATCACCTTGTCTATTTTTTTTATTTCCTTATATTAATTTATCGAAAAGAAAATTTGACTACAATGAAAGCATCGTCCATTAACAAGTACGAACAATGGGCGTTTCCTGTTGCTTGTAGAGTTTCATCTTTAAATTTATTATTCTTATGAAGAAGTTTATTTTTGAAAAGCAATCATAGATTCTTCTAGAGCTTAAAATTCTCTATCATCCTGTACATTTATATTAACTCTTTTGCATTTATGTGCTAGAGAATAATTCGAGTCTTACATTGACATGCTCCTTAGCAAGGTCTAGAAGGAAGCAACTTTTTTACTACATATCTCGTTTTGTGTTTCAAAAGTACACGACGATAGAGAATTTCAAGCTCTCTCAGAATATCTAATTTCTTGCTTCAAAAGTTATTCTTTTATTAACAATAAAGTTGGAATGAAAAGAAACATATTACTAAAAAATAATTCAGTTGGGGGTGTAAAAAAAGAGAGCACCCACACCCACACCTCAAGATTGATGATGAGTGATATAGCCGTGCATTTCAATTTATTTCCAACCATAATCTCGTCTAATTGGCACCTAATTGGCTCGAATAGTTTGTATATTGTTCTCTCTTTTTTTCCATTTACTATTCTTGATGATGAAACATAATACGAGTCAAACAAGTGAATAGAAAAATAATGTAGTTTTTGCTGTAAATCAACAATGATATTCGTATGAAACTTAGGATCATTAATTCCCATTTATCTTCATTTCTCTTTGAACTGAATAATCTACCTATGCTCATTCATCAAGTTACTTTTACGCAGGATTGTCAAATCTCTTGATTTGACCAGGAGACTCCTGCTTTTTGGACTTTTCTCGTGAGGGATGTAATGTTCTCTTTATTTACAATTCATAGTATGTTTCATTCGAGACAAGTATACAAAGAAAATTATTGTGTCGAAATTTTCATAATCAAAAAAAATAAAAATGTAATGTCTAGGAAAGAATTGGTTGTTCGATATATTCCTGCGCCTTCTTTTTCATAAGTAAATCACTATGCATCCGATCGGTATTATTGAAAAAACTTTCACTCAATTGTTCATCGAAGAACTAGGTAGAAAAAATCGAAATTGCTTTCTTTTCATTGTCGAATAGTTCTTCAATATAAACAATATTTCGTCTTCGATCATTACTAAGAAGACGTTCAAAATAGGTCGACTGAAGATTATTTTGCCGAGCTGTTCGAGCACTGATGATAAGTACTTTTAGTGTTGGATCTTGTCGATCGATATTATGTTCTTTCAATCAATGTCGAATAATACGATGCATTAAATCCAACTGAGTGATGGCGGCTGCGTCTAACAGAGCGAAAAAGTGATTTGAGAATTGTCGACAGAAAATCGTCAGACGAGTTTGATCGATTGATCCTTTATTGTCAATCTCTTGCCGAATTGGTGTCTGAGACTCACGAATAATTTCGAGAGCTAATGTACGTTCGTGCAGTCCGACTGAATCTGGTAACTGAAGGTTATGTAACTTTTCCCAGTATTGTTCAAGTGTGTTCTTGGATAAAGCGGAGGAGTTATCAGTAAGAAACGAGTTCCGTTGTGAATAAGAGTAAGAGAACTACCATTTGCGATGATGACTGTACCATTTTTTATTTTTGAACGCCAAAAATTATCACGACCTTTCATATATTGATTACGAAATTCTTTATCGAGCTCTTGCAATGGTGTTAAAGTTGGTTTAGTTATTTTTGTCTTTGTTCGTCGAAACAGGAAGTATGTACTAACAGCAAAACAGATTAGTGCTGATTCGATGAAAGAAAGAATATTAGAAAACTTTTCGAGTGTTAGCAAATTAAACATGACGAAATTACTTCTTCTTTTTAGGTGAGCGTGTCAATGAATAAAGAAAAAAGCCTATTTACAAAATATATATTTACCATTTGTGTTTATCAACTATTTCACATGACGCAGGGTGTTTTCGTATATTTACTATTTCTAGTTGAAGAGAGCAGAAAAAGACGCGCAATAAACTGATTTTACTCTAATTTCTATTGTGCCCTATTTTCTACATCATTGTTTTTCCAAGAGTTAACTGTTTAACTAGTGATATGCATGCGACTGATTTTTAAAGAAGATTTTCTTGAGACGAGTTGATAAGATATATAGTTTGTGTGAATTCGAATACTCCAGAAACACTTTTACTCTTGAGAAAAAAAAACGTTTAAAAATGTGTCAGATTATACCAATATACTTATTTTTCTGTTTCATATTTGATTATCTTCTCGTTTCTGTTGCTCTCTTCAGAACGTGGGTCAGTTTATCTTTTAACTCATTCTATTGATGTGTTATCAATTTCTTGTGAAAGTAAAAAGGACAAAGAAAAACGCAATTTAAAATACCCACCCTTTATTCGTTTGTATAGTAACGTCATCTGAACGATCAAGACAGTCAGGATTAAGATGATCATCTTTACATAGACTTTTTTGGAATACATTGTCCTTGATGACAATGATATTCATCTGTATTATTACATTCATTCATTTTCAAAACGAAACAAAATGTTCACAACATGTTTTTACAAAATTTATAAGATCTTTTTGTAATAGCTGATATTTATTATTTTGTTGTATCTTCAATTAACATAACTAATCTTAAATCAAAATTATATTCATAAAAATTTTCAAACAATGGTGAAGTACAATTATAAAATATATCAGATTTTTCTGATATTAATCGACTATTATCATTATCAAGAAAAATTTGATAACGTTCGATAAGATCAATCGATGCTGATCATCAGAGTAGTTGTTGAATAGTACTATTCATTGATCTTAATTCTTCAAATGTGAGTTTTTTACATTGTACATATTGTTCAAATTGACTATCAGAGAAAGATCATTTTCAACTCTTGGATGTTGACATTAAACAATTGTTTGACTGGGTTGATTTAACATATCATCATAGATCACAATATTATCGAGTACTGTATGATGTAAGCAATCGGATTGCAAAGGAAATATCGATGATAAATTATTTAATTTCCAATCGCTGTCATAAAGATTTAACTGACAATTAATCATCAACATCAAAAACAGTAAGATACAAAATAGTTTAACTAGGAATAATATCTTTCAAATGATGAGAACAAAGTAAAAACAATGATTATCTAAAACTATTGTTAGTTTTTTTTCATTGTTTATAGAACGTGATCAGTATTATTTTATACACTTTGCTCCTGTACGTGATAGTTTCTTTCTTATCTGTTATTATGACAAATGTTGATCATACCAAACTATATTATCCGATGTCTAAGTTAATCAATCAAAAACTATACACCAATATTCAAAGAAAAAGAAAACAACACAATCAATTTTCGACATTTAGGGTGTAGATATGGATATGGGTGTACATTTGGTTCCGCAAAGAATCATCACCTACTCTGATATCTACATTGATCATTAACCTATGGAAAATTGTACGTGTTTTATTCAACGCTCTTCATCTATGACTGCTGGTGGTGCGCCCTTTTATGTAGTTAAAGATTTTTTATTGATGAAAGCTCTCTTTCCATTAGCAGCTCTCGGCTTGATAGGAAATGATAGTAACGACAAATGGTTAATAGAAGAATGTATAGAATCTAATGTCGATACAAGTCAATTACAAATTATGCATGATACTATTCCAACATCTTGCACATATGTCATGCATGTCGAAAATACTAATCAACGAATATTCTTTCATTGAACTATATCAATTGATTGAAGATAATGAACGAACCGTTGGATCAAAAGTACTAGAAGCTGCAAAATTGTCAGAAAAGAAAACCATTGTGAATTTTCCTAGTAGTAACAATCCAAATTATTTGAAAATTGCTAATGCATCGTTACTATTAATTGATCATTTGATTATTAATGAAACAGAAACTGAATTAATTCCAGGTAAGCATTTAAGAAGTGAGAATATTGTAGAAGTCGCTAAATACCTCATCGATATGGTTGTTAGAAAAATGCCAACTATCCATTTTGAAGAAGGAGTAAATTTGATCACGAAGGACGGTAAAATTTTATAGCAAGGATCAATTATTCTGCTAGCTGACTTTATTAAAGGTGCTATTGGTACTGGAGATGCATTTGTAGCTGGGATGATTTATGGTATTCATGAATAATGACTCTTTGGTAAAACATTACATTTGGCTGTTTGTGTTGGTAACATGTCACTGAGTGATGAAAGCTCACCTGGTGGAGTAAAAACTATCAATGAATGTTTTTGTCTGAGAAAATTCGATTTCAGACAACTATGATCCATAATCATTATTGAATTTATAAGGATGATCATGACTTTGAATAAACAATCTTAACATAGAATAATATCTTTATTTAGAACGACACGAGACTGACCGTAAAACGTTAAAAAAGTAATTTCTTCTAAGAAACAGAGTCGAATTTTTACTGAGATAATGCAGTGTTTTCTTGAATTGTTCATCAGCATCACTCTCAGTTAATAGATTCTTTTGAACATCTGAGAATGATCTCTTTTTAATACAACTAAGATCCAATAAGAGATCAATAATAGTCTTTGTATCATGCCATGATCTATTCTTTGTATGATGCACAGGAGTATTATTAATAAGCGCTGTGACATGTTCATGCAATGCTAATAAAGACACAACATTATTTTGAGCAAGTCGAACTAATAGTTTGAATATGGACAAAAATGATTGAAATTTTTCTCGTACCATGTTAAATCAAGTGATTGAAATATCATTTCAATAATATCTCGATCGGATATATGATGAATATGATCAAGACACTTCCATCCATCTCCACTTGCAACATATTTGTGAGCATATTCAGCTACTTCATTACTACTTTCAACAGAGTCAATCCATTTTAACATATCAATAAGATCATGGGTAACACCAGCAAATATAGCGTATAAAGGTGCTAAAGTTTTACGATGTGACGGATCATTCATATGATAGAAGTAAACGATATATTCTTTTCTAAATTTCTCTTCACCAAAAGAACTATTTTGTAGAACATCACGAAATATATCATAATGCATTTTACAAAGTTCCAGTGCTACATTAACATAATTAGATGTAGGATCAGCAAGATAATCAATATTTTCCTTGTTACATAAATAATTATAAAGATCATTGACCACTATATCGACAAATTCAGTATTTAGTTTTGTACCGCGATGAAAGGTATGGGGGTGTGGGTATGAGCATTGCTACTCTTGTCCTTTACATCCACACTCGCACCCTGCAAATGCTGAAGTCTAAAACAAAGCATTCATAGATAATGCATAAAATCAATTGTAACTGCCTCCAATATCTTTGGTCGGTACTTCTATTGCGAGGAAGGGATGAAGAAGAGGTTTATTTCGTATAAATACCACAATGTTGTAGATCGTTAATACAATATAAAGGATTGGGATTGGAAATGAAACTACAGCGATTAGTTTCATATAAAAACTTCAAATAGTAAAGATAATGCAAAGAAGAACGAAACTTAATATTGCAGATCGATTTAGTAAAACCCATCCATCACGCATATAAATCTTCTTTCTAGCATTTGTTTGATAAATGATTCCATTCACATTTTTTGCGACAAAATTATAGTAAGCGGCATAGGTTCTGCGAACGAAGCGCGACCCTCTTGTTACATCTATTATTTGGTTTAACTCAAATAGTGTGTCCCTCTTGATGCCCACAATACCATGATTTTCGATGATAGATATATCGAGATTAGTGTCTTGATATAGCTTGGTCGTCATGTTTTTAACTTATCTCGCTTTCTTCTTTAAATTTAAGTTTCAAGCAAGAGTGAATAAGTTTTTTATAAATGTACTTCCACTGTTGGATTTTACCAACTTAATCAGTGACTAATGCAACGAAAATCTAACATACTCTGTTCGAAAAACAAATAAGCAAATAGTTTACGGACAACTCTGTGTTTTTTATTCTTCACGAAGATTCGTTTAATTTCTTTCAAGAACAAGCTAAACTGGTTACATCCGATTTATTCGCATGTTTTTTGCTTCTTATGGAGAACATATTTCAGATATTTTTGAGTCCATTTTACAAAGAAGAAAATGTTTGCTACTCGTCTTTCTCCTTCAAATCTGAACAAAAATATTTTTTTCTTCCATTCAAAATAATTTGGCTTTTACTGATTTGGATAATATGGTATTAGGGATATGAATTTAAATATTCATATGTCACATTTGTTAAGTAATTCTTACATACACAATTTAATTTAATAAAAAAAAAGAGATATTTTGGCGTATGACTGTACTGTATAGAAAGAGATAACACACATACCCACACCATACAATACTCAAATTCTTTTAAATACGAGCTCCATTATCGCTGATATACTTAATTCAGTTGCATTGATCGATGAATATAATTAATCAACGTTATGTTTTCATCTGGTGCATACAAATGTATTCAGAAATATCTGTAAAGTCGAATTCGAAAAATAGTTCATTGACTATTAGTCATCTACTTTTTCATGTATTTTAGCAAATATTTCAAAGTCTTCTAATTCTACCAGCTAGTTTTGTGTGGTGTTTTTCATCATAATCAATGCCAGTCAAGAATATGAAGTATTAATAAATCATCTTATTTTCTTTGGAAAGAACTGCAGTTATTAAAATATATCATGACATATCAATTAGAGTTACTGCAGAAAATTTCTAAGATCAAGCCACAGATGTAAATAGTTGTTATATTCTGTTTGCTTTTTAAGCATTTTTTCGTTGACTGTCAAGACTAAACTCAGCATAGTTGAATTAAAAGTAATGACTGTGTAAATACGATTATTGAAAAAGAAAAAGCTCAGTACGCGCCATTTTTTCATTATTATTCTTTTTACGTTTTTTTTCCTTTACATATGCATTTTGACTACAGTGTGTGTTGGTGCGATACCCTACTTCCTATGCTGTTTCATGTTCTTAGATTTTTTTAAAGTGTTTTTTTTCTCTTTCTTATGAGAATAAGAGAAAACAAATATTATCCATTCGCTGATTTTCATTTTAGTGATGATTAGCAACCTAACTTTTGTTGACTCGATTGAAGGGATGGACATATGAAATTAAATGGTTTGCTTGCTTACTTGTTTGTGATAAAAAAGAATTCAGCGGAATTTTATTTATTAACTCTTCTTGCGCTTTTCAAGCAACTCTGTTATTAAAGGTTATTGAAGGGGAGCAATGCAAATCCGATATTAGCTCTCTGAAACTTTGAATTAAGTTTTTTTTCTATGAAGGAAAGGGTGTGGGTGTGGATGTGGGTGGGTGGTGTGGTGTGGTTTGATGTGAGTGAGAAAAAAAAGACATAAACACCTACAGTCAGTCACCCACACCCACACCCACACTCACCCACACCTACACCTACAGTCACATCCACACCCACACCCACACACCTACACCTGTATCAAAAATCATGGTGAGAAAAGAAATAGATGTAATGTAATGAATAGTTCTTATTCATCCAAACTTATCAACTCAACAGTAGTAAAGAGGCAGACAGTAGCGAAAAGCTCTTGATGGAATAGTATCCCATCGAAACAAAAAGAAAAAGAAAAGTGCAGGCTGAATTTTTTTTTGCGTTCCTTCATTTACACTCATTAGTGTGTGTATTTCTTTCGTTTGTTTGTTCTTTATTAATGTACTTTTTTGTTGATTTTTCTTGTTTGTCACAATTGCATCTTCAGAAGAAACCCAGCAGAATCATAATGCAATCAACGTTATAGACAATTTTTTATTCGCGGAATAAACCTCTGTGTTTGCACAAAGGCATCAGGCTTGCATTACAATGACGACGTTTTTTTTTGTCGTTACTTTTGAATTAAAAAAAAAATGTTCGCGTCTTCAACGTCCCTGTCCATTCGTAGAATC